>PQMF01000162.1:0-56638 GCA_003004485.1 Aspergillaceae sp. MA 6039 | reverse complement strand
ACAAAATTGATCATGTAACCAAGTACGAGTCATTGTGATGATTCAAAAAATTCAAAATTGTAAAATTCACTGGGTATCATTAAGTTAAACAGAATTATGCAGGGTGGCCCACGTTGTCCTTCACTGCCTCCACCATCTCACCGGCCCAATGCTTGAAGTCATTCACTTTGCCCCAGAGCGTGGCCCACCAGGTCGGACCCTTTTCGTCTTCGCTTTCGGGTTGATCAGGCTGACTGGGCTGGCCCGTGGCCATTGGAGGAGCCTCAATGCCGGCTGTGCTGGTCGTATTCACATCTCCCGGACCCTCTAGCCCAGGGACGACGTCGTTATCCGAGTGAAGCCCAACAGGCTGCAGCGGCAGTCGCAGTGTGCCGTTATTGGGTTGCGGCTCGACGCCTAGTGAGTCGCATAGAATATTGTAGACATTCACGTTTTCTGCATCGTCAGTTCTGTCGAGAGAGGGAGAGGGAGAGAGGAGAAAAAGAGCCAATGAAGGCAACTTACGAAAAGCCTCCAGCCGACTGTTCGGCGGCGCAGCAAATGCCGGTCCCCGCGCTAGGAAGATCGCCCGCATCAAAGGATGTTCGTGATCGTAGCCATGGATTCCTTTCGGGGTATAGACCTCACCGGTCTCAAGGGCCTTCTTTGCGTCGAATTCCGGTCGCTCGACTATCGCCCAGCCGGCTTTGGGGATGACCCAGAGAGGAGCGATGCGGTCATTGTTCGTGAAGTGGTATCGTTCGGGCATGGTCTCGAGCGTGTAGATCTCTACTGCATGGGCGTAGTTCGGAGCCGCTCTTTGCAGTTGCTCTTCGAGGATCTTGCGGCCTTCCGGGGTCTTGGGACGCAGACCGCGAGATGGCCACCCATCGATGCGATCCACCAAGTCGAGATCGATTAAATCCTCCAGCTGAACAAGTCTCTCCGTATCGGTTGTGGCCATTCCATGATCGGACACAATCACCACATTGACCACATTCGTGAGATTCCGCGCTTCCAACCCCTTGAACAAACCACCCAGCATATTGTCCACCTGCGAAATGGTGCCCAGGACCTGCGTGCTGTTGGGACCGAATTTATGCCCATTGGAGTCGACATTCGGAACGTAAGCCGCAATAAATTGCGGTCGCTCAGCGTCCTGCGACTCGTCCTCCTCGCCCGGAAGATCGAGCAGTCCTAGAATACGATCGGTCTTCCGGGGCAGGTCTTCCGAGCTGTTGAATGCGTCGAGGAAAGTCGGATCGATGCCTCCAATATGCGCCTCCGACCCAGGCCACATATGGATGGCACTTTTCAACCCCTGCTTCTCCATTGTATTCCATATCGGTTCCGCTTTCCACCACTTGCCGAGCATGCTATTTGCCGAATCCGTATAGTAGAAATCCTCGTCCATCTCGGGGTCATAGAACGAATTTCCCACCACGCCATGACTCTCGGGATATAGTCCAGTGACAAGTGTAAAGTGATTCGGGAAGGTGACGCTCGGAAAGCTCGGGAGCATATACTGCGGTGAGACGCCTTGCGCGAGGAATGCGCTGAGGGCGGGCGTTAATCCCCGATGGAGGAAGTCAGCACGGAAGCCGTCTATCGAGATCAGGATCGTGGTAGGAGCGAATAGAGCGGATCCGTTGGACAGCAATGGGTGCACGCGGCGAGAGGCGCGGAAGGGAGTCGAGGCCTTGTATGCGCCGAGGATGAGAATTAAAAACAGGACGAGGACGGCCGTGAAGATGAGAATATATCTCAGCCATGAGCCGCCAGTCTAAACAGTCAGTCAGCCTTCCGCATCCCCCAGCAATGTGAACATAGGAGATCATATATAAATTACCTCGTAACCCCCCTGATAGCCCTTCTCATCAAGCAGACCAGCGCTCTCTTCGGACCTCCTCAACAACGACTCCCTATCATCATCATCATCATTGCCCTCCTCCATTTCATACATGAGCTCTCCATGCTCATTCCTCTCCTTCTTCCGTCTCCTCCTCCTCTCCTCTTCGCGTTGTTCCCGCCGTTGCCGCCGTCTCTCCTTCTTTCCGATTCTGACACTCCCACCCCCCGTCCGCGCAGAGCTAGGACTGAAGATGCGCCGCAAACCATCCGCCGGCCCGCCCCGGATTAGCAGCTTCTCACGCTCATCTTCTTCCTCCAGGACGGTGCGGTCGTATTCGGCGAGCTCGAGAGTCGTGCGCGAGGTGCGTAGAAACTCGTCGTCTTCGGAGTCGGTATCTTGGTCTGACGGTGTTGGAGAGTGGAGGGAGGCGTCGTCGTCGTAGGAGGCGGGGGAAAGGAGGGAGAGTTGCATGGCAGGATCCATGGGTTGAGGTTGGACTGAACGAGAGTTGGTTGTAGTCCTGAGAGGTGGTAACTGTAGGAGCTTGAAGGGTTATGAACGGGTATGAACGGTAAGTTATGAAAGATGACTAATTATGCACGGACCCAGGGATGACTTAGGGCTGATGCTTAGACGACTGTACACAAGGAGTACACTCTCAATGAACAATTGATACGTGGTCCGGCTACTCACGCTAGCATATGCTAGCCTCTCCAGTGATGAGTCTGGCGTCTATATCAAAGCAAAGGCCTTGTTGCCCACTAGCCTCCTTGTGTAGGTATATGGCCTTGTATGTATACCGGGTTCCCCTACGTCTGTACTGACGGCTCTACGGAGTAGGATAATACCAGAAGAGCAGACAACCTAACCAGGCTGCCTCTGCACTACCAGTATACGCCAGGAGTTCAGCTGTGTACAGCATAGTGTTGTCTTGCTAATCTGGAAGGTGCTGGTGCTGTCCTATGTCCGAACCCGCAGCGAGTCGACTAAAGCGAGCACACTCGTGGACATAGACAGTATAGCCGGCACAGACAGTGACAGTCTAAGGTGGTGCCTGGCATTCCGGTATTATTCTCCGATGAAGTCTGCCACATCCGTCGGCCTCTGGTCAGCATACCTGCCTACTGCTTGTAGTACTTCCTCCAGCTACCGTACTGCTTCCAGAAACGAAAACAAACACCCAGTCCCGCTTCCACAACCACAGGAACAGAAGGCTGTTCCCGCGCCCGTTCCCTGGTACATTCCTCCGCATTCCACAGATACCGCATCCGAGCCATGACAGTGGACAGCCTTCCGGAAACGGACGTCACGTGACATCCAAGCCCTGTCTTCGGCGGCGGACGACGGACATGGGATACTGCATTGTTGATGTTTGTGACTGGATTCAGAATATGAGTGGACAGAGCTGACGACGGTCACGATGAATGGAAATTCGGCTGGAAGCAGGAGGTTGGGGGGGACGATGGGTTATAAAAGGCCGGCATTCTTCTGGTCTTCTGGCTGGTATCGACCAAGCAGTCTATCTATATCATCATTTTTCGTTTAAGACCCTCAACTCTCAAGTACGTCTATCACATATACCCCCGTGTGAGACCAAGTGTTGACAGAGCCAGGCCTTCGTTCGTTCAACTTGTGACGACTTTGAAAAGAAAAACAAAAACAGTGCAAACAAACAAGCAACAAGATGCATTTCCAATCCGTCCCCCTTCTCGCCATGGCGGCCTCCGTCTCCGCCAGTGTGGTCTACAGCAGCGTTATCGTCACTGAGACCGCCATCGCCACGGCCACGGAGTGCAGTCAATCGCAATGCGTCTCCACCACTTCGGTTCCCACCCACGTTAGCTCCAAGACCGAGACGGGTTGCACCACGGTTCCCACGACCACCTCGGCCAAGTCCACCACCTCGGCCAAGTCCACCCACTCGAAGTCACAGAAGCCCAAGCCCACGCCCTCCAAGTCCAAGTCCACGCCGCTGATCCACACCCCGACCAAGATCCCCGTGTCGGTCCCCACCCACAGTGCGTCGTCTTCGGCCTCGGCCTCCGCGAGCCCGTCCTCTAGCTCTGGCGGTGGCTCTGGCAGCGGCTCTGGCAGTGGCTCCGGTAGCGGCTCCGGTGGCGGTTCCCAGGGTGGTGGTAACGGCGGGGGCGCGTACCCCAGCTCTACTTCTGCTCAGTTCTCGAACCCTGGTGTCAAGGTCGTTCCTGAGATGGGGCTTGCCACTGGCGCTGGTGTGATGGGTGTTTTGGGGCTTATGGGGTTGCTCTAGACCCTCTTCTCCCCTTACACCCCAAATCCCCCCTTCCCTGATCTGGCCTGTGGTCTTGTTTTTTACTTGTTTGATTTGATCTATGTGTTTCGCTTGTTTGATTTGCACTACGTGGTCTCTCTTGTTGAGTGCGAGTCATAGCTTTGTTTGGTGTTGTGAGAATAATTATAGATGTCCTGTCTACTACTATGTAGTATGTATAGGCGTCTTGAAGGTTCTTAATTTGTTGTTTGGCATTTGATATTTGATATTTGATATTATATGATAACATACGATATTATATAATAACATACGGTCCTTGTTTTATGTTAACCCTGACTTGGTATAATCATGTCCAATTCGCCCACTGACACTTACACCCCCCATCACCCCCGTCCACGCCCTCATCCTGCTGCCCATCCTTCTGCTCCGTACTATTAAAAACCCCAGGCGCAGGACTGATAAGGCTCCCCCTATATCCCCTATACTCGATTTGCAATTTCACTGCCGTGGAATTAAGCCCCCGGCCCCCGTCATCGGCCATGCCATAGCAATAGACCATTTTCTGCTTTGCTGTGCCGCCGTGTCGGTCTAGCGTGATGGTTACAGGATAGGGGAAGGTTCCTGGACGGGTGTAGTTCCCGTCGCTACCTCCGCTGGAATCGGCCTGAAGAAGTGTCTTTCCGGCTTGGCCCGTCCAGATCTGCACTAAAAACCTCGTCTGCGCCCACGTACACCGCACGCTGGCGTCATCTAGACTCGATCCCCCGTTTCGGTCCGTGAGATCGCTGTCCACCACCCCGCCGTCCACTGGCGCGCTCGACGCTAGGAAGATCGATCGGTCGAAGTACGTGTAGAACCCGTAGTGCTCGGTGTCTTTGCCGCGGTTGTACAGCCGGATGGGCTGGGACTCAGGAAGCGGGTAGAGGGTTGCTGGGGCAGCGGTGCCATTGGGTTGTGTTGCCGGAGATGGGATTATGTCGGCTAGATTGGGGAAGACGGATGAGCGGCGGGAGAGACCCGACGACGTCGAAGACGAAGATGAGGAGGACGAGGAGTTGTGCGTGGACAGAAAAGACATATAGAAAGGCGTCTCTTCGCCATCGAACGGCGCTTCATTCCCATCCGTCGTATTACCCAAAAATTGCTGATCGAGCTGACTCGGCGGCGACGGTGAGGGCTTCTCTGAGGCATTCACACTCCTTGATGCCAGCCGCGTACTCTGCGGATACGTCCCATTCTGAAAGTGAATTTCCACCCGGAAACTCGGCTCGTCGGCATCATATGGTTGATTGCCATCTTGCTGCTCCTTGGGCAGGGCGCAGCTCCAGAGTGTCGTTGGGTGGATGCAGCCAGATTGTTGGACGCGCGGTTTAGGGCCGGCGATGGTGGCGATGCCGGTTGGCATGGGTGGGTAGCCGGTTAGGTTTAGCCATTGCGATGGACTGTGATTCCCATTCGTTTTATGGCTATTGCCGTTTCCTTGCTTATTGTTGTTGCTGTCATTGGCGCCGCCAGCCTTCCTCGTCAAGAAAACAGCCAGCAAAAGCGCAATAATCACGATCACCAGCAAAATAAACGCAACAACAATACAACACTTCCTCTTTTTCCGTCCCTCCCGACCAGACCGCCCAAAACACCCCTTCTTACTAGACGAGCCTCGACCGCGCCGCAGACACGAGGCCTTTTTTCCGACTTTTTCTTCCTTTTCGTGGCGCCGGCGGCTGGTTTCGGTCTCGGAGCGTGTGCGTTCGTGGTTGTCGTCATGGGTGCTTGAGCGATGGCGGTCGCTTGTCGGCGGAATGCCTCTTGTGACGATGGGCTCGGGACGGTGTGGCGGCGAGCTTCGTGTTGTGCGGATGGCTTGGCCGTCGTCGGTATACACCACGCCATGCATGCTCACATGGTGGTTCTCAGTGGTATACACCGTATTTTGTACCTTAGATAACGGAATCGATCCGCCCTCTGTGGCTAGTTGGAAGGCAGGTGATATTGGATTCGGGGATTGCGGTTGACCATGACTTTGGCTGTGACTCTGCGGAACGACGATATGATGAGGAATTGCTTTTTGGACTGTAATGGTCGTATGCGCATTTGGTGGTGGTGTGTTCAGATTCTTCGCCTTCGTTTTCTCTTGGTCGATAGGGAGGTAGAACGGCGTCACCGGAGTGGTAGGTCTTGCGTCTTTCGGATCCTCAGGTACAACCAGATGCACTGGCTTTCCCGTATAAACGGCTGGATTCGGCGGCGTGGCCTTGCCTTTGACAACGGGGGTTTCGTTGATCGCTGTCGAGCCGGAAAAATGGTGGATGCGTGTCTTTTCGGAGTTAGGGCTTTTGTGCTCGTCCAGTCCTTTTGCGGTATTGCCGTGGTCGTGCTCGCACCCGTCATCCACAACCAGCACTCTCCCTGTTTGCTGCTGTTGCGTGGCCGGCGTTATTGAGCATACATGATTCGTGCACTCGAAATACGGCGTCCCGCTGAATAATTCATGCGCACAGGCTTGATAGTACTCTGCTGCATAACCTGAAATAGCCTGTCCGGCGAACATATCCGCCGCGCCAGCGCTTGCATCGGAACCGCTCTCTTTACTAACATTCCTTTCGAGAAATGGATTCCTCGACAACCTGGACTCATTAGCGCCCGAGCTCTCGGGCGTATCCGGCGAGAAACACGAAATTTCTCCTTCATCCTTCTCCCACCAGTCGTCGGCTGATACCTTAGAGTCCTCAGCTGCTAGCTCACCACGCGGGAGTAACGGCGGCCTATCAGGGCTTGTCGGCGTTTTGCTTGATGTCGCCGTACTCGAGCGTTTGAACAGCGGGGAGAGGAGGTATGTCCACCAGCCCTGGGATTGGGGGCGATTTGTGTCGGTATTGATGCTTAGGCGGTCTAGTGCTTTCTTCTTGGTTTCGTGGGATGGGGTCTTTGTTCCGTTGGAGGAGGAGGATGCGGATTGCGGGCTGTCATCTTCGAACTCCGTCACTGGAGAAAAGCGTGACTTCCGGCGCACGTTACCAGACCGTGGCTGTTGGGCTATCGGCGTCCGCATCTGCGTCTGTGTTTGCGGCGGCATCGCGGACACTGGCGTAGCAAGTTTACTCGCTGAATGACTCGCCGGGATAGCAGGCACGGGTGGGATCTCTTCATCAAACATGGGCAGCGGCGTAGGCTGCGAGTATATACTCGATGCAACGCGTGGTCGGGGGTGAAAATATGGCTGTGGCGGTTCAAGCTCTGCGATGTCGTCTTCCCAGAAGCTATCTTCTCCGGCTGGGGTGACCACGATGGAGGGTGCTTGCTGGTGGTCTGCGGCGCTGGGATTTGCCTTGTGTGCAGCGGCGTGGGCATCGGACGATTCCGCATATGACACCGTCAAACCGATGGGTATGGGTCGATCGTAAGGCGATAGCTCACTCTTCCGTTTCTTTTTCTGGTGCTCATGGTGATGATGATGGGCATCAAGTCTTCCCTCAGCAGCAGCGCGTTCAGCGCGCGACCTCCTCTTCTTCAAAAACCCCCGGATTTTCTGCGCAGACCGTTCGCGCTCACGCTTCCGACACAGCGTCTTCAGATCTGTCAGATCGACGAGTGTGGGACTACGCTGTTTGGTTTGCCGCGGGACGGCGAGAGAGTCGAAGTCTGTGACGAGGTTGAGGCCAAGGGGTTTCCCTTTGCCTGGATTTGCTGGAGGTGGACCGGAGACGTGCGTCTCTGTATCAGCAATCATGCTCTTTTTATGCGCTGCGCATTGATCGTGGACGAGGGGTGTCTGGCGGGTTGTATTGAGGACTTCCACGTCCACCCTTCTGGAAGGGTTCGGACGATGGCCCATGTCCATGCCATGGCGCTCTGGTGATGACGACGCTGGACTGGGAATCTCCTCTGTGATAGGCGACGAGAAGGGAAAGGTTGGGGAAGCTGGAATATGTAGTGTTGGTGGCATATCTGTATCTCTGACGGTATCTCTGACAGTATAGAGGAGATGTTGGAATATGCAGCGTAGTACCTGATGTCCATCCAGCAGAAGAACAGTCTATGTCATGAAAAGGCCATTGAGACAACAAGGAAAAGAGAATAAAGAAGGATAGACAATAGCGTTAACAAGCTTGTTCATTCATGATCCACATGCATTCACATTCACCAAGACAGACAGACAAGACAAACAAACAGTGAGTGAAGAACAAAGAGAACAAAAGAACAAAGCCAGTCAATAATCCCAACAGGATCAGACAAGAGAAGACAAGAGAAAAAAAGATGAGGGAAAGAAAGAAAACACGGAGCCAGAAAGAACAGGAACAAAGCCAGCCCTGCACCAAAACATGCCCAAACGCCAGCCAAATCCACCAGAGCGCACGCCAGATGCAGGGCATATCATGTCAAAGCATAACCAGATCCAGATCCAGATTCAAATGCCAATCCCAGTGGCAAGGACCGCGTGAAGACTCCATCTGGTCTCCAGACCCCGGCGGTTGCATACCAGGCCCAGCTCCTGATTGGCCTCGGTCCAGGCCCTATTTCATATCCTGCAGACCGGCAGATGCAGACCAGCTGTGAGGCTGTTTGTGAAGAATCGCGCAGAAGGGACTGGATTGGTTGGTTGGTTGGAGGACGGTTGCTGGCGGTGGTGATGGTGTGTTTCTGTAGGCGCTGGGATGGAGGCGCGTAGCTGATCAGGTGATCAGGCCAATCAGGGAGCGTGTGGTGTGTTGGTAGGCGCTGGCATATTTATAGTACGCGAGATCGTTATTCAAGCTATTTTATTTTTATTTGGCTTTACTATTATAGGTGCGTCTGTCCTGGACGCTGGTATTCGGTGTAGTCGTGGTGGTGGTAGCCCTAGTGCATGGCTGAAACTACAAGTACTACTACACTACTGAAATGAGCGGATATTACAACGGCAAGAAATGAAATCCCAGCTCCTTTCCTTGATAGACAGCATAGCTCAAAAAGCAAATATAACCTCCTCGCCTACCGTATCGATCGAGTAAGAAAGACAAACAAAAAAAGCAAACAATCGAACAGACTCAAGTTGTGATTCAGATGCACATCATATAGGCCTAGACATCAGACATTGCAGGGTATAAGTCCCGTTTGGGATATCGGATAGAATAGAAACGGAAGCAAGTAGAAAGGAAGATCAAAGTGAAGATGAGAATGAAGATGATGATGAAGAAGAAGAAGAAGATGGAGTTGAAGAATCAAAGCAAGGCACATAACGCGTCTCACGTCAAGGAATGCATATCAAGTCTGGAAGTAAAATTACCGCCGCTCATCCGTATATTGCACGCCCTGCATCGCCGACGACCCGTTCATCAGCGGTGGCAGAGTCCGTGGTTGCTCGTGGGCCATGACGGACGGCCCACTGTAGCCAGGGAACACCGGCCCACGTGGATGCCCGTTCGACGGGGTCGCCATCGGGTGATCGAATATCGACGCGGGTCGTGAGTGGCCGTTGGCCTGCTGCTGCTGCTGCTGCTGCTGAAGTTGGACCCGCATCTCTTCCATCTCCGTGCGCAGGACTGAATTCTCGCGACGGACACCGGTCAAGGATTTTTCTAGATGCGATATATAGTCGATAGCTAAAAAGTCTTAGTATACATGTGCTTTCTTTCTTTCTTTCCTTTTGTTTTTTTTTTGCCAGAACAGAACTCGTTCCGTTGGATAACTCACCTCGTGTCAACGTCTCCCATTTACTCGACTTGTTGGTCTGCCCCGACGGAAGACGCACCCGTAATGCTTCAAAGCAATCCTTCATCTCGCTGCGGCGCTTGCGCTCCGCCAGCTTGTGCGTGACCCGCAATTCCGGCGTCCGGCTGTACGGCGTGTTACTGCCCAACGGGTCGGGGTCTCCAATGAGATCCCGAACTTGCTTGTGTTGCAGGGAATGATGGTGGTGGTGTTGGTGTTGGTGAACATTCTGGGGGAGTTCTGTAACTGTTTAGCTCGTGCATTTACACGCATTGCCGTAGGAACGTACCATGTTGCCCCCGAGGCAAACGCTCCGAGTATAGACTGCTAATCGAGTCCGCGGTGCTTGGCTTGCGAGAAAACTGCGGTGTCGACTTCTCCGTGCTGGACGACAGCGAATTCGACCGCGCGACGTCCGGATCTGGAAAGGCATAGGCTAACCCAGCGGTCGGGGCCTCCGCATTGTAAATCTCGGAGCGCGGGTTGGATGAAATGGCCGGCGCGGTACGACCAGCCGTGAAACTGCGATGTTCGCCGCCGCGAGAGCTCATGGGGGACATGGGGTGGCCCCCAGAGTAGCGGGGCCCGTGGTAGATGCTCATGTCAGTGGAAATGCCGCGATCGCGTTGCAGCCCGGAGACGATGGAGCTTTGCGAGGCATTGGTGCTATGGTACGGCGAGGCAGGGTTGATGGCCAACGAACTGATGCCTTGGTTCATGCGGCTGTCGATGCTACTCCGACGCGACTCGACAGTGGGCTCGGGCTGCTGCTGGTTGATGGACGGTAGAGGGGGGTTATTTTGGTGGTGTTGTTGTTGTTGTTGATGTTGATGTTGTTGGTGTTGGTGTTGCTGGTGTGAAGAAGCGAAGCCGGGCGACGGGTGCGCCCCGGTGGAGGAAGGGGTATTGGCATTGGAGGGATGATCGGGGGCATGCGAATACGGCGACCGGTCGGGGATACAGGAGATGCGATTGGGAGAAGGATGTTGCGACGAGGTGAGGAACTGCAGGGAGGGATAATTCGTGTTGGAGGTGGTGGTGGTCGCGGTCGAGTAGGTGGAGGAGCGGGTGCTCTGCGGGATTGACCAGTTGCCGGAATCGCGTTCAATGGTGTTGAGCGAGATATGGCCAGGGGATTTCTCCGCGGCATGGACAGGGCCATTCATGCTGGCCGTCAGGGTCGAGATGGAGGGCAGGGTCTGGGAGGAGGAAGTCGACTCCCACGGGCGATGAGAGACGTCCATGGCGGAGGACAAGAGACGAGGACGAGAGAGGAGGACAAGGAGGGGAGGGAGAGGGAGGATGGGATGGGACGAGGGATAGTTCTCGTGCAAAAAGGTCTATCTCATTTCAAAGAAAAAAGAACCGAGTCGAGCCGAGAATGAGCAAACCGCGCAGTTCAGGACATGACGGGAGAGAAAAGAGATGGGAGAGATGAAGAGATGGAGAGAGATGAATGAAGGGAGAGAAGAACGATTGTTCCGGAGGTTTGGGCGGCCGGCGTAAAGACGGGTTCGGGCACATTGAGGAACGGGCCAGCCGTGTAGTGCAGACAAGAGCCTGGACTGCAGATAATCTCTCCTTTGCTCGCTTCACTCCATGCCTGGAACTATTCTTCACTCTGGCGTATGGCTTCAGCCCTCCATTCGCTATTCCCATTCACACTCGTATTCGCTTTTCCGACTCTGTTCTTTCCGACAATGCCACGTGAACGCCCGATTCGGCTAGCGCTGTGGGATGGAACGGGAAGTGGGCCCACCGACGCGCCGGCCGTCGATCGTGTCGCCTCTGGGCCAATCACGGCCCGCAGAGCACCCACCGGGGCTGGACAGAGTTTGGCGCACGTTTCGATTTTTCAGTGGCTTATGTCAGCGGGTCCGTGCTGACATCACGACTGCCCTGGCCGATCGGGTAGGTGCTCTTGCTCACGTGGCGCACATGGCGCGAAAGTCAGCAGCGAGCCCTAATTCCCTCATTGGTGACACGGTGCTCCGTACTACAACTCGGGCGGCCACGTCGGTTGCACACGCCCTTGCGCAAGTAGGAGGCTGTAGACTCCTTGCTGGAGAGGCATATGGCTGTTCATGCTTGCTGCTGCTCTATGGCTGGCTACTCTTCCATGTCATCTTCGTCTTCATCTCCCTCATCTTCATCGCCCCCCTCCTCCTCCTCGTCATACTCTACCCCCATCTCCCCCATAATATCCCACCGATCCCCCCTTGCTGCTGCACTCACATACTTCACAAACCGTAACGTCCCCCGGTCCCGATATACAATACTCAACCGATTCCACCCTGCCGCCGTTGTCAACAGGATCCCATCGTCCTCATCTGCCCCGGCAGACCGGTAGATCGCCGGATCATCGCCGTTCTTGTCCGCTTTATCGCCGTCATCGTCGTCGTCATCGCCGGCCATGTAGAGTTCGTAGCCGCCAACCGCGAGGTCGTCGTCTTCGCCGTTTTTGGCTTCGTTACTGGCATTATTGGCCTTGTCTTCGCCGGTCTGCTCGTCTTGCTTCTCCCACCCCGTTGTTGGGGTCAAACCCAGCGTGAATTCCAGACGGGGTTCCTCGCCATCGTAGCCACTAGCCAACGTGTAGTCCTGTCCACGACGGAATCGTCGTGCTAGTAGGTTGTGGCTCGTAAGGCGATCAGAACCGGTGATATGGGCCAGCCACTTGCGGAATGCTTGCGACGGGAAGAGATCGTTGAGGAGTTCGTCGATGGGCGACTTTTCTTTCTGCCCCGCGGCCGTCGTGGACGCTGTCTCCTGCGGCTGCAAGAACACGTAGCGGTGCTTATGCGGTGGCCGGGCAACCGTCCATCCAGTCTGTTCATGGATCTCCTCGGCCGACGCCGGGAGACCCTTTTTCTCTTGTTCTTCAATGTAAGACCGCACCCGCGTCGCGAACCTCTCGCTCAGGAACCGCTCCAAACTCAGCGTCGACTCGTTCCCGAATGACTCAGACATCTCCTCTGCGATGTCCGGCGTCAGATACGACGGCGCGATGTACTGCACCAGGAAACCCAGATCCGACTCGGTGAACTCGGCACCCTCCTTGTCCCCTGCTTCGTCCACGGCCTTGCCTTTCCCCTTGCCGTCGACTTCTTCTGCCGCCGGTTGTTCCTCCTCATACACAACCGTCTGCGGTTGCGGCAGGTCGTAGATATCCCCCCGCCCTTGCAGTTGGGCCAGACTACTCCGCTCCGCCAATTTCTCCTCCAGCCCGGGCTCGAACCCATCTTCTCCTTCTTGCGGGATATGAAACCAGCCGCTGATGGCCATCCGCACGCGCTTCGTCGACTTATCCTCGCCGTCCCGCGGATGATATACCTCCTCGACATCGTGGAAGCTCTCACCCGGCTGCACCGTGAAGAAGCTCAATTGGTTGAAAGACGGCGGAATGCTCAGACTATAGTCCGGACTGGGAACCTTGACGTCCTCGCCGTGCACGTCCTTCTCCGTTGTCGTGGGGTACAGCCGCAGCGCTCCACCCCATTCTGCCTGCCATGGCGTATCCGGGTCCGTCAGGTACAGGATGTAACTCAGCCGTCGACTCCCAATAACGTCATCATGGCAAAGCAGATGGCACCCTTCGTTGTAGATGTTAATCGCCATGTCCGTCTTACGCCCGCTCAGCTTCCCGGATCCCGTCACCGACGAGAGGTACTCGCGGAACCGCGCCGAGTACATCGCATCGCGCAACTTCAGCACCGACGGTAGCCGCGAGAGCGATGCGTCGTCGAGACCGTCTAAGTTCGCCAAATCGCCCGATTGAAAGATCTTGTAGATGTCCGTTTCTTTCTCCGTAAAGTGCAGGTGTTCTTGGATTTCAGCGCGCACGGAGCGGAGAAGCGTGTCATTGAACACGGGGCATATCACGCCATGTTTGTATCTGTTCAATTAGCATTACAATACCTTTTCCCCTGTATCGATGGCAGACATACGGCGCCGACTGGGCATATTCCTTGGTGTACTTCTGCTGTTCCGCGCTGTCAAACAGGCCGTCCCGGAACCGCGCGGCCGCCTCTTCACTGGACAAGGCACGTTTCTTGAAATCAGGCTGGCCATTGGCCTGTTCCTTGGTTTCTGTCTTGCGCTTCATTTTGCAAACGTTGGATCTTTCTTTTAGAGGATGGATTGAGGTTGGGGCTCTTTTTTTTTTTTTCTTTTTTTTTTTTTTTTTTCTTTCTGGGCGGTGAGATTCTGCAGGCGTCACATGATTGTGGGGTGTCAATAGCGCTGATACGCTTCATAACATCCAACTTTCGACTCTCGCATCTACTTGCCTCTGGTATATTCCTTAAGGCGTATTATCCTATTATTTCTTAAAGGCTCTTACTACTGCTACTAAATTCTGTAGTGATTATTGCTATTGCATATAACGCGTCAAGTTACCGACGCCTGGCCGTATTGCAGGGGCCGTCTGCCTGATTGATAAACAGTCCCTGCCTCCGACCACCAGGGAACAATGCACCAAGACCATGATCACTCCCACCAAGCAAACAGTCCCAATCACACCACTTCTGCTCGCCCCGGCACTCCTCCCCGTCCTCCATACTCCCCTGTAACCCCCGTCTTTGCTCAACTCGCCCCCGTCCAACCAAACGGCTCCGGACATCCCATCGTTCCTCCCCCGGTGTCGCAGTCAGAGTCGCCTACATACGCGCGGCGTCCTCATCCATCTTACCCGCAGAATAGCTTTTCATCAGGGATTGCTGCAGGGACAACACCAGCGCCAGCGCCAGCGCCAGGGAGTGGACCAGGGGCAGGGACGGAGACGGGGATGTCATTTGCCACCGAACCACCACCGCCGCCCGTCCCCGTCTCGGAAAGCGATAACCCCGATGTCATCGCGTTGCGCTCAGCGATTTCTATCTTGCAGTTACAGAAGCAGCAGAGCCTGCGGGATATCCATGCGCTGGATCGGATGAAGAGGGCAGCGGCGGCGGATCCGGAGCGTTTTGCGCGCGAGTTGGCGGCCGGGGATTTGTCGGCGGGGGAGAGAGGGTTTTTGGATTTTAATGCTGATGAGCCGGAAGAAGAAGAAGAAGCAGAGCAAGAAGAAGGGGAGAACGAGCATGAAGATGATAGCATGCAGGAGGATAGTAGGCAAGGAGATGGCAAGCAAGACCCCTTCTCGAATCTCGGCAAAATCCCAACACCGCAGAACATCGTCCGCATGCCCCCGATCAACTGGGCCAAATATCAGCTCGTCGGTGAACCGTTAGATAAAATGCATGCGGAGCAGCTGCGCCGGCCGTCTGCTGGGGAGCCGCAGCATGACAGAGCACCGGAGCATGTACTGGCTTCGCCGTATCGGCCTTTGGTGGATAAGTTGGAGACGCCGGGGAAGGGGAGGGGGAAGAAGTCTTGAGTCATAGATGGGCTTTTGCATCGTCCTGGCGTTGGTGGATTAACTACGTGATATGCATGTGAATAATGATAGACCGATACATGCTCCAGCACATATCCCTTGCAAGGTCAAGGTAGATGTAGAGGGTAAACTACCTCTCAAGCCCCAAAGCCTTCTGCAGCCTCACGTGAGCCCGTCGAACCCTCTCCTGCGGCGACAAAACTTCATCCTGTCTCTGATTCTGATTTCCGCCCTCAGCCTTACCCTCAGCTCGACCCTGACCGTGGCCCTGACTTCCACCCACAGCTTGAGTCTGCGCCCTCATCTCCCTCACCTTCTGCGCCAACTTCGCAGCAACTGCTTTCTCCATGCGCTCATGCTGCTTGGAATTCACGCGCGCCGGTAGCTCATGCATAGCGCGGTAGGCCATGCGCGCTCTGCTCTCGTCGCTGATCTTCTGCGCTTGCATCCACGCCTGCGCTTTGGGGCAGTGCGGTTTGGTGCGCTGCAGGATGGAGGTGATAGTTTTGCCGGCGAGAGCGGGATTGGTCCGGGTCTGGGTCATGGTGTTTGAGTATGGAGCGAGTCTAGGGAGTATATAGGGGGTTGGGGACTGTGGCTTACCTGGTTCATATTCAGCCCGTTGGCGTCGTCGTCTTTGCCATAGGGCTTCATGCCAACAGCAGCAGCAGCAGCAGTAGGGGCAACAGCCTAAGCGACAAATCAGCAACAATCAAACCTCATTGAAAGACTCGACATACTCCCTCCTTCTCACCAGAAAACGGACCCTGCAGACTCATCGCCTTTTCCTTCCAGTAGCTCTCAGTCAAGCGAGAAGACGACTGCGCGTTGGCACTGGCGACGGTATCATCGTCCTTGCGCTTGGACTGGGCTTCGGGCGAGAAGACCTGAGTGCGTTTCATTTCGAGGTCGTTGGTGGGTTGTCTTTCTTCTGGGGGATTGAAGCTGGTTGTGGAAGATGGGGGAGTGAGGAAGGACGTTTTGGTTTATTTTGAGTGGAAAGATGTGCGAGGGAGTATTCTTGCTCGATGGTGTTCATGCTGGATGATAGGCTGTCAATTAGGGCTTACATAGTCGGGCTTGTTACAGTGAATGGACACAGCGCATGCCAGCACCCTGGTCTAGTGAAAGAATCAGTGCACATATTAACAACAGTCTCTTATCAGTATATTATCCAGCCAGCTATTCAAAGCTTCGCCTTCTCCTTCTCCCACGCCTGAACAGCCTTCTGCGCCTCCTCATCCAGCCCATCCTTCTTCTGCTCGAGTCTCTCCCTCCAATCCAAATTCGCCTGGTCATTATCCAGAATCCCCAACGACGCGCGATACAACTCCTCCTTCATGACCCCATAAATCCCCGTCCCGGCCTTGGTCTGCAGCCCACGCTCGCGGATTAATTTCACCGTTTCCTCGAGTCCACCCAGGCCATCCACGATACCCGCGTTCAGGGCCTCGGGGCCCGCCCAGCGCTTTGCACCAAGCACCACGTCCCGGCACACCGCGGGGGCTAGTTTCTCGCGGAAGATCGTCATCATGGGAGCTTGCAGCGCGACACCGAAATCGAGTTCGTTGATGCAGAGGAAGCCGCGCGATGGGTTCTGGATGCGGTAGTCGTGGTACATGGATAGCATGAAGCCGGCGGCGAAGGAGTGGCCGTTGACAAGGGCGATTGTGGGCATGGGATAGCTAGAATTTGTCAGTAACAACTCCTTACCATGTTGCAAAGCACCAGAGTAATGACGGGGAGAAAAAAAAAAAAAAAAAAAAAAGAGAGAACGTACGTCAAAAACCGCCGGAATAAGCTCCACAACCACCGCTGCGTGAATCCCTCGATACTCATCGCCACCTCCAAATCCAACCCATTACTGTAAAACTTTTCAATCCCGCTTGTAGTCACCACGACTCCTTTCGGATATCGATGCTCAATGATATCCAGCGCCAGCAGAAGCGCGTCGATAAACGCGGGGATCAGTCGGTTGTCTTTGCCCGAGGCAAATGTCAGGACGTAGATGTTCTTGTCCTGCTCCGAGGGCGACGGGTTGGAGCAGGCGATTTGGCCTCCCGTGGAGGAAATCGGGATAGTGAAGAGGGTTCTCATATCGCAGTGATTATGGTGTTAGGAATTGGGCATTGGTTTGGTAGGGGATGCCGGTGTCAGGTACGGCGACGGCTACTTAGAGTAGTAACCGGCCGTTATCCGCGGCTTCACATGATTGACAGTACGGAGGTATGGAGGGCTAAGAGCTGTCCTGGACTTGCTACCGATTGGTCTCGATCCTTGAAGACTCAGAGTAGCGTGGAATTCACGGACTTAGTCCATTCATATAGTTAGGGCTATCAGACAGCTTTACAGGGATGTCGCTACTCCGTATCTCTGGGCTGGCGCATCCTGACGTCATGTGCCCATCAGGTTCTCAACCCTCTACGGAGGATCCTAGATAAAGACAGAGGCACTCAAAACACTCGAAGCACTCAAGACACTCAAGACAAGTCAATTATTATTCCATATTCACGCAAAATGGCAACAGATCAACCCCCCGAACAAGCTGCCTACTACCAATCCAACAACCCCGTCACGCACAACCCCCAAGAACACCAACAAAGCCAGCGTCACCGAGGCGACCCCGTTCCCGTTATCTCTCATCGCGACGCCAACTCAAAACCCGCCGATGACGAGCGACAACAGGGCCGCCAGCGCGGCAAGCAGGATGCCGAGGATGCTGCGAATGTCGATCTCGAATACGGAGTCGAACAACAACCGTCGGAAGGGAGTATTGCAGAGGCCGTTGAACATAAGGGAACCCGTGCGCGGACACAGGCTGGGGCGCATGCTGGGCCTGTGGGAAGTGCACATGGACCGGGATATTCGGGGTTCGGGGAGGAAGACAACGAAGCGGCGGATTTGGACCGGAAGAGGGAGGAACATAATCGAGTGTTGGGAGATCGAGTCGGGCAGAGTCCCCCAGAGCCTGAAGGAGAAGCAGCGGAAATGGAGATGGTAAGACAGCAGAAGTTGAAGCTGGATGATCAATTGGACGTCAAGGATGTGGTCCACGACGCGACTGGTGATCCGGTAGCAGGGAGATAAAACCATGTTCATTTAGTCCATGCAGAACGGAATACATAGTTAGTCAATGGGTATAAGCAAGATCAACCATCCACATCGTCGCCTTCACCAATCGCCACCTTCTTCAAAGACAAATCCTGCTTGATGTCTTGAATCCGTCGAGCCATCTTGTTCTTTAGAATCTGGTTCTGCATTTGCTCCCACTTGACCGTTTCCAGGCGGATCAGACCTTCCAGTTCAACAATCTCCTCGCGTCGTTGCTGGAACTGTCGCTGTTGTTCTAGTTGCTCTTCATCCAGTTCCTCTTCGGGCACGCTTGCCTCGTCGTTATCGGACACGTCGCTCTCATCGTCAGACGACTCTGCCGCTGGCGATGGTGGCTTGGTGACGGTCGGAGTCCCAGCCTCGTACACTTCCCTCTCTAGCGGAGCAGTGGGAGCCGCGGGGGTAGCAGCTGGTTGGTCCTCTCCCTCTGCCCCTGCAGCCAAAGCAGCTTCCATTTCGGCAGCCAGAGCATCTTCAAGATCATCCATACCACCAGCCCCTGATATCTCCTCTTCCATCTCGCCCTCTGCATCCTGCTCGTCGTCGTAATATTCGTCGTAGTAATCTCCGGTCTGCACAAGTCCCTCTGCGCGATTCAGCGACGCGCTGTCGACTAATTCGTACCGCGGTGGCGCGATAGACGCGTCGTCTTGTTCGATCAAATCATTCACGGCCTTTTCCACTTGTTCAATTGTCCGCGTACTGATGCGATTCCGGAACCGTCGTCTCCTGGCCCAGCGTAGCGGAGGTGTCAGTCCATGCGGGTACTGCAATGTCTTGTCGTCCGGCTGCTCGATCTCTGGAGGTAACGGATATTCCATAGCCTCCCGATCGTTGGCTACCTGTCCCAGGACCAGAAGCATCTGGCAGATATCCGCAGACTTGTACCAACCCCTTCTATCCCAACTCTTCATGCCCTCGATAATACACGGCAAATCCACAAGCGTCGCAGCATACTGCTTGTCGCGGATTTTGAGAATCGTGCGTCGACCTTCTCTCGTAAGAGGTTTGAAGCAAAACTCGGACCGATCAAACAACCGCTCATCAATCGCCTTTCGTAAATAGTCGCAGTCGGGCCCAGGCAGCATGCGCAGGATGAATTGTTCCTCGATAGATGGATCCGCCTCGGTATCCGATGCCTCAGAATCATATCCAACACCAATCGGCCGGTTGGGGACCAGCCCCTTGTTTTTGATTCGGATAGACTGTACGCCTGGTTTCTTGGATGGGTTCAGCTTCAAGCGTTTCGGTCCTGCGGCTGACTGGTGTCCTGTCGAGGAGAGCGCGGCACTAGCCTCGTTCACGACAGCTCTATCTGCCGGTCGTTTCTTCGACGGCTTCTTCTTCGCTTTCCCTTCGTCCTTCCCATCTTCTGGCTTTCGAGCGATTTTCAGGGTGAGTTTGCGCTGGGGGGTTTCTGTAGACGCAGTCGCGGGCGTCGTGGGCGCGGATGCTTTCTGCGCTTGCTCCTCCGACGCCTTCTTCTTGCCCAGAGTGAGCTTGAGAGACGGACGGGGAGTCTCTGACATGATGAGTCCTTGGAAAAGTAGATTATCTGGGGAGAAGAGTAGCACCAAAGATGTGTTCTGGTGTAGGAGAGAGAAGGACGGCGGAGTTGAAAACGGCGGAGAGCGGAAAGAGATTGTCCGCCTTTTGACATTCATTGAATTCATTGACTTCACTCAGCTTCTCAACTCTCTCCTATTTTTCTCCTCATAAAATTCAACTATCCTATTTATTGAGCTGTTCTCTTTCTCTCGGATCGGCTCTACAATAACCATGTCCAGCCAGAACCTCCACAACGCCCTCCTACGCCCTCCCATCGTCCAGATCCTGCGCGCCGCTGGCTTCCACGCAACACGCCCTTCAGTCCTCGATACCCTCACAGACCTCGTCGCAAACTATCTCATGATCCTCGCTTCATCTGCGACTGCCCACGCGGCCAATTCTCACCCCGGTGATCCCGTCCCCGTCCTCGAAGACATCTACCAAGCTCTCCAAGACGTCGGCGCATTACGGCCCCAGCTCCGCGATTGGGAGGAAGACTGGCAGGGTGAGGAAGATACGCGCGGACTGGACGCATTCCTGGGCTGGTTCTCGGGCTCTGCCAATCGCGAAATTCGTCGCATTGCTGGGTTTGTCCCCAGTGAGGGTGATATGATTGATCCGGAGTCGTTGGAGAAAGAGGACTTCCTTACGGCGCTGAAGAAGAAACATAGCAAGACTGGAGAGGAGTCACGGTACGCGGGCACTGTGCTGGGGAAGAGTGCTGAGGAACATCCGGTTGTTATTGAAGGGGGTGTGCCTAGTATTTGGGAATGGGGGAACCAGACGCGTTCACGAACACCAAGATATCCGGCTGAGAGCGATTCCTCGGGGGTCAGTAGTGCTCCGAGCAATCTCTCGGACGCTGAGGCTATGAATGTGTGATTATTCTTGTACAGGAGGAAACGACATAACGACAACAACCGTTCATGATACCCATTCGATTCTGCATGTTGGTCATACTTAGGGGCACACTTCAGCAGATACTGAGCCTGTCTATTGAGGCCCGGGTCGTCTGTCTCGTATGATTGATATAAATTGATCATAGTCCAGGGAACGACAGCAAGGAAGACAATCGTGTCAGACCAACTGCCATGGATATAGAGGAAGCTTTACCTTCTAAGGGCTTGACAGGACTGATACTGTATCTACTATGAGCCACGAACCAGCAGCAAATGGATCATAATCCGACAACCATCTTTATCACTCGCAAGTTACATCTATATAAATATCTGTAATATCAGTCTTCTTGGCTGGCGGTGACATCAGCCCAATCTTCCCCGGACCAACCTCCAACGTCTCGTAACTTGGACACCACGCAATCACCACCATGGTTTACGCCTTCACACTCCCAACAACCTCGCATCTTTCATTCCAGACGTTCCTCTACTCCAGTACTCACCCTTCCCTCCCTCAGGCAGCTTCTACAGCCCGTCATGCACTGCGAACCGCCCTCAAAGCCCATAAACGCCTACCCCGCGGCCCGCAACAAGACGCCCACCTCTCCACAGTTCTCAACGCATTAAATGACTACCTGCCATATCTCCTTGCCCTATCGCATGGGTTAAGCGGGAAGGCCGTCGGGAATAGCAATAGCAACAGCACAGAAGAAGTAGAAGTCGTCCTCCGCGCCGAGGTTGAATCCGAATGGCGCGCGACGCTCTCATCGACCGCTCCGTCGATCTCAATCAAGGGCTCAAATACCGGCCGTATACGTGGTCGAGGAATTGATTTCGAAATCAGTTTCGTCCTGACAACGCTGGGATATGTGTTGAGCAACCTGGCTCACTCCAGCGTCATCCGTACGCTCTACGCCCCCAAAACACCAACCCCCGAACAACGCACCGCGGCCATCCAAACCGCGACAAAGTACCTCCTCCAAGCTAGCGCTGTGCACTTGCTTGCGTCTTCGTCGTCGCCGCCGTTGTCGTCTGTCGAGTCTGGAACGGGAGTGGGGGTGCCGGACATCAACCCCACGACACAGGCTGCTCTCTCCTCGCTCGCGTTGGCAGAGGCCACCCTCCTCGCAGTGCTGAAAGATGATTCCTACGTGACAACATGTATCCAATCGCGCAACCCGAATGACAAGGACTGGATGGTTCGGGCGCCGGAGATCCCCAAGGTGCGCGCCATGCTCTTTGCGCGGCTGTGCGTTCGCGCAGCAGAGTACGCCGAGCAGGCCATGGCTGGCCTGGGCTCGGTAGGTCCAGAAGGCAAATCCAGCGTCGAGGGCGAATTGGTCAATTACGCTCGAGTACTTGGTCGCGTTGCGCGCTCCAGGGCTTGTAGGTTCTTCGGAGTCGACGCTGAGTTAGCAGGGAAAGTCGGGGAGGGCATTGCCTGGCTGCGAGCCGCGAAGGGGGCACTGGGGTTGAGGAATGGGCCGACTGGTGTAATGGATGGTGGTACTGCTTCTGCGAAGCGCGAGAAGGGCTTTTCCAAGTTGAAGCGGGAATGGGCGGAGCGTCGGGAAGAGCGGAAGATGGAGAAGGATGCTGGAGGGCGAGATCGAGAGAAGAACGACCTTGATCCGGGGGACAATGCCGGTCGAGAAGAGGAAGGACGTGTGATTGAAATGCTAGAAACCAAGTGGGTGAGGATGAACGATACGGTAAGCATCCACATCCAGCACACAACAACGAGTCATTCTGACCAGCCATATAGATAAATACCCAGCTTGTCCCGCCATCCGCAGACCTTCTCATCAACCTGCCTTCCGGTCGAGATGTACATTCTCCTCCAGGTCCTTATAAATCCCCGATGCTGGACGAAGAGCAACTTGTACGCATGCGCGCTCCGCCAGCAGAAGATGAGTTCGCCCCGGGGAGCGACGTGGATGATAGCGATGTAGAAACGCCCAGCGACGCTAGAGATGCAAGAGATGCATTTCCTGAGAGGAGTGAGAGTGCTTATTATTGATACCCGGTGTGCAATCTACAAATACGAATTTTGGTTGGACATATAACCCAGTGCGGGTATTATGGAATAGACAAACCCTTGAAATAGAAACCCGGCTTCTCAGATTGAAGCCTTAGTCGCATAATATATGTACAAAACCTGTCCAATGCTTCTCACCTTGGACTACCACCTGGTACCTCACCAGGCAGAATGCAACCATACCATATTCCTGGCATAATAACCTAACTTATGATGTCGAATCCGGGCCGAATTCGACAAGAAAAGAGCTAAGAATCCGATAACATATGAACCTGACAAACGTCGACAAACATAGGAAAGAGCGAAAATAGAAGAAAATGGAGGAATGTATTTTTAAGCCGACTTTGAGAAATAGTTCTTCTCCTGCCCGAGGTATCCCTTGATCTTGCGCTCGCCAAGAAGCTCGAAGTATTTCTCTAGAGGTTATTGCATTAGCCACCTTCCCAAAAAACCCCCCTCATCTCTAGACCAAGAGAAGATAGATGCAACTCACCCCTCAGGACACCACACTTCTCCAAGTGATTCACGCCTTCTCTCGCATAACACTTTCCCAATTCCTCCCCGACAAGCCGCGACATCATACTGCGCACCCACTGCTCCCGGATAATCGCGTCCCGGGCGTTGTGCACCGCAATGTTGTCCTCATAGTCGACGCCGTCGTACGTCGGCGGGACGGTGGGCTTTCTGGCCTGGAAGGCGGCGGATTCGGGTGTGGGCATCTTGTCGTCTTCTTTTCGTTTACTTTCGGGTCACTTGATTCCGGTTGTGTCCCTCGAGGGAAGGAAGGGGCTCGTGGTCGGGGATTGAGGGACGCTGTCGGCCAGGTGGATGAGGTTCTTCTAATGGCCGTCGGCGGAGGAGGTGAAATGCGCAATTGGTCCGCTATGATTGGCCGGCGGTGCGGGCGGTGAGCTACGGGTGGCTGTTTGTGCCATGTTTGTAGTTTCAAGGTCACGTGAATATACTGGCAGTGAACACAGCTATTGTAGGGCTTGAATTAAACCACAATTAAGATTCTACAGAGTATGGTTATAGTGTTGATGCAATGATAAACAGCAAGCGATCATAAAGTTCAGATAGTGATATGAATAAGACAAGGTGACACATCGCTGATAAAGATACCGTCAAATCAAAGCTTACTCTGTATAACCAAGAACGGCTGCCCTAAGTCAGCCTAGGAGCTATCGTAACTTTGAATCCTTAGGCCCAAATGATTTGCGAAAGAATATCCTCGTTCGATCGATATGACGCTCGGACGGTGTATCGTGTACATGGTTGAGCGTCTCTCTGGATTCGCGAAATTGATTCATCTCGCCCGACCATTCACGGCCGATTAACAACCGACCATGTTAATTAACCACAAGGTCCAGGTCAACCTCAAGTGTGCCCTATTGTGTGCCTGTGTTGCGGAATGAAGCAGCAAGAGATAAGAGAACTACCTGACCCTTAGAAATGCTTATGCAGACGTAATTATATCGCCATTCCGCTGCCGAATTCAACTATGTACTTTTCTATCCATAATATGTATGTAATCGTCACTCGTGACTTGATCCAAATTGATTTGCCCAATGCACAAGGTGCTTCGCCATGCCAATTGTCCATTTGGTGAGATGCAGGTGCAAAAAGCATTCCAAAAGGAGAAGATAAGAGAGAGAACTTGGGGAAAAAAAGGAAAGTATCTACCAAGACAAAACGAACTCCAAGAAGCGCACATCCGACCAAATAACTTACTTTTTATCAACATCACCTTTGCCTTGCAGAGGCTGACGATTGGCAGATCCATCTTTTGGCTTCAGGATCTTGCGCACCACAAAGCCTTGCTCCTGTTCGGGCCGTGGGCGTGCACTTTCGCCATGGTAGAATTCGCATTGAAACTTCAGGAAACGGTTGCGATGCTTGTATATAGTGATTATGTCTCCGTTGTACAATTTGCCGAACTGAAAGCCCTCGCGTCCAGTATCCTCTCCACGCCGTAACTCCGTGTCGTTGACCCAGATACACTTGCGCGTCTTAGTGGACAGGATCGCTATCACCCCAGGGATAGTCATCCAGTCTTCACCGGCAGCGATGCGCGACTCTATGGCTGGGGCCCAGAAAGTCACTTCCAAGGCGTATGCGGGAATTCGCGTATCCATAGGGTCGGGATGACATATGGTCGCCAGCGGTCCACGGCCCCATGATGTCATTCTGCTTTCCAAACGGATCACCAGGTCAAAGATGGACCCCGGAACGCTGGTCAACTTTCCTAGCAGAGGTCCAGCTTTGCGAAGTTGCAAGGCGGGAAGAGTCGGGGGAATATCGACGGTAGCAGGTGGCTGTTCAGGCATGTCGCCGGCAAATGCCTCACGGTTACTCTGCGATTGTTCAACAATCTCCTTTCCGGTTTGAGCATCAATAGTGGTTGCCAGTTCCAGCTCAGCATCAATTTCTCTTTTAGAAGCAGCAGCAGGAGGGGCAGCAGTGACGGCTGCTGATGACTGATCGCATCTATCCTTGCATCTACTCTTGGAACCTGACCGTCCACTGTGATTACTGGACGTTTCGCTGGCGGTGTCTGGAATGGGAAGCTGAATACGTCTGTTGAATTTAGAAGCCTTAGGAGTGACCTCGCTGGGGTTCGCTTGTTCTGTGGCCGGAATGTTCCCATCTGTCGGGGCCTCGTTTTTGTCAGCTGGACTTGATTGTCTTGCAGGTGTCTCCATGCCCAGTGGGCGTACATTCGACGACGTGACGGGGTAAGGGGTGCTCATTTTCAGCTGCCGAACGAGGTTCTCAGCACCCATCAAACTTGGGGCGGAACCAGCAAACGGAAATTCCGGGAGAGATACAATGGAATTCAAGCTGTTACCCGCGCTGCTGATAATCGACTCACCGGCTGAAGAAAGGAAGTCCTGAGCGCTGAAGTCGTCGACCTGGCAGGCTTCCCCACTGGCACCCAAGGCTTGCGAGCTGCGAAGAGCTGGTGCGATGATTTCACCAAACAGGCGTTGAGGTGTGGTCTGGGGATCGGATTGGGCCTCTCGGATGCTGTCGAGGTTCGGGAGGGATGGATAGTGGACGTCCACGGGCGGTTCGCCAATCCGTTGTCTCTTAGTCTGGGCCAGTTCGTCTTCGAATGACTCATGCGCCTCTTCCTCATCGTGGATGGAGAGTTGAGACGCATCCAGCTCCTCTTCAGCGCCCTCTTCAATGTCTGACAAACCGTCATCGTGGTCGGAATGGATATCATCTTCGTACTCATACACATCCGGAACGTTGGCCATCCACGGATGCTGGAAAGATTCACGCTCCTTTGGTCGAGACTGAGGATCGCGGTTCAAAAGCCGAGACACAAAATCGACACCCGCCTCGGATGTTTCCGCTACTTCGCGAAGAAAACCGTAGTCGGGGTCGCTGGTCATGATTGCTTGCAACATTTGCGTGCCCCGGTCACCGCTTGATACAGAATAAGGGGGCTCGCCGGCCAAAATATGAAAGAGAACGGCACCGAACGACCACGTATCGACAGATTGATCATACGGCGACGTCTTGGGGGGACTGCTTGGCCGTTAGCCAGTTAGCCAGAGTTTCTGAAATCCCCCCGAGGAAGTAAATGCGTGTAAAAAATAATGGAAAAAAAGGAAGAAAGAAAGAAAACACTCACGGGTCACCAAACCGCCGCCTTTTCCTGACTTCACTCCGTCGATAAGTATCGTACTCCGGATACACTTCCGGCGCGCAGTACAGGAGCGTCCCGCAAAAGGTCTTCAAAAAGGATTCCTCCTGTACCATCTTTGAAAGTCCAAAGTCGGACAATTTTACTCTGAGAGGCTCAAGTGATGCAACCAAGATGTTGTCGGGCTTGATATCTCGATGCGTGATCCTGCGTTGGTGGAGATAATGCAACGCACGTAGGGTTTGACGGGCCACCTGTTGCACTACAGGCTCAGAGATTCGGACCGACTGTTGGAGGTAGGCAGACAACTCCCCACAAGGGGCATAATCCATGATAATATAGATCCATCTGTCATGCTCATGATGGTCGATGTATTGCACGATGTTGGGATGCTTGAGGTTCCTCATAATCTTCAATTCGTTGTCGACCTTGTGGTCCAGGACACCATTTTTCATGAACCGCCGTTTATCGAGCTCCTTGGCTGCATATACTGTCCCATGTTGCCTCGTGGCAAGCTTGTAGACAGTTGCAAAAGCACCTTTACCGATTTGCCCCGTAACGTTGTATTTTGGAGCCCCAGTCCAATGCATGCCATATGCCTGGGCACCAATCCATTGGAAAGTAGGTTGTACAGCATTCCCCACATAGTCTTGTACGCGCTGGAAGTATTGAAGTAGGTTGTCTTGGTGTTTTGTCACCAGCCCTTCTCGCGATGGAATGTCGACCGTGAATTTGATTTCCACTGTAGGATGCTCACCCCTAATGACCTGAATTATGGACCCATTGGTGAGCATACGGTGTTCGTTTGCCGAACCTTTGTGCACGCGAACATTGTCCACCAAAGTGCCGTTTGTCGAGGTATCTTGGAGCATCAAGATCCCATCAATGTTGAGATAGATTCGAAAGTGCTGGTTGGAAATACGCCTTGGCGTGACGTCGGGCATTAGAATAACATCACAGTTGCTACGGTTGCGGCCGAAACAATAACCATTGCTTAAACTGTGGACACGAGATGAGAGCCTAAGGGCGATATCCAGGTTAACATTTGGATCTTTGAGGTCCACATAGTCCAAAGTGTCCTTCTGCAAAATGTGCTGCGGCCCAGCAGGAGCAGTCAGTGCCACCGCTTCACTAGCGGATCTCGAAAGGGGGTGTAAGATGCAAACGATATCCGCTCGATCATCGTCCTGCAGGTACCAATCGCTGAGACCCAAGCGACGTGGATCCGTACATGGCTGGGTCGCCTCTTGTGTTCCCTCCATTGAGAAGGCCGTCTAGGGTATGACGAGTAAATCGCGTTTTATGCACGAGAAGCAATCATGTAAATGTTCTAATAGACAGACTAAGGCTGCCGCAAGGGCGTCAGTTATGTCTATCCGGACCACTTATGTATGGGGAATCCTTTACCTGGGAGTACCAGTTGGAATGCGTCCAATGTACCAGTATCCTGGCCGTGAATAAACCAACAAGGATAATACCAATATCAAAATACAAGATAGCAATGAGTCGTAATTTCAGATAAAGATAGGGGTTTGTGGCGAGAACGATAGTGGGAGAATATTCATCCAAACACGCGGCTGCTCAACACTACCGGGTTCGAGCTGAAGCCTTGCGTCGAAGCAGCCAGATCTATAGACTTGACATGTGCTCTGCAGATCAAGCACACCAATAAAGCGCAAGGCACGATGGCTAGGAACCGAAAGGCAAACGGAAAGGCTGAATGTCGCAAGGCAGCTCGAGATTCATCCACGCAGCAGTGCACAGCATACCAGGACAAAGATGGAGTTGGTTTTGGAACACGAAGCGGTAAAATATCGAAAGAAGGGTATGCGAAATAGCTAGAAAGAGAATGTGCGGATAAGGCGAAGCTATTTCTATAGAGATTGGCCGGCAACAACCGTCAGTGTCGAGTTCTGCCTAGGAGGATGGACGAAGCAGGGACTCACAATCGATAAAGCTCCCCGTTGACCATCCACTTGACAAGCCAGTAGTCTAGAGCAGTTGGCGGAAGGGAGCTTCCAACGACGCGATGCTGCCTTTCTGCAAAAGAGGCCTTGTCGCGGTCGTTGTTCGAGCAACAAGCAGGAAGGCTGAAGCTTCCGCTTTATTTTTCGAGGGCGATGTATGCCTCAGGCCTTATTCAGGCATCAAAAGGCACCTGACACCCGGTTCCTGAGGCTGCAAAAGATCACGGCCAATTAGACAGCAGCAGGCGGATAGTATCCATGGATCGCGTGTTTACAAAGTACTACACATGCCATTGACTAGCTATCTGGTTCCATACGGCTTACTCTGGTTGTGGCTGCGCTGATATTGCCCACTCAGCGCCACGTCGAATACCTGCTCCAGCCTTGCGATAGCCTCGTCGGACACCTCTGCGACTAGGTTAGGGAAGGACTCAGTCAAGCCAAGAAAGAAAGGGAACTTACGGTAATGAACAACAATCCGGCCTCCGGATAGTTTCAAGTCTTTCTCTTTTCCAATCTCGGCCAAGTCGTTGGGCCCTACTCCAGAGGCGTCCAAATCTAACCATACCATGTTGGTGTGTACTGGATGCAGCAGCTTCCCTCCATGGGCGGTCCATAAGTCCGCGACTTTTCTGGCCTTCGCATGGGTTGCGCAAAGCTTGCCCTCTCTGCCGTATGGATCTGGCCCGAAGGTTTCTTCAACCGCCACCCGGGCAGCTGCAGCGATCACACCTGCTTGCCGGGTTCCCCCGCCAATTGACTTACGGAACCAGCGCGCCTTTTTAATGAATTCCTTGGAGCCAACAATGATACTACCGATGGGGGCACCGAGTCCTTTGGAGAAGCAAAGACTTACGCTGTCAAATAGTCCAGTGTAATCTGCTAGACTGCCGGCGCCAGCCGCCACAGCCTCCCAGAGTCTCGCGCCATCGAGGTGCACTTTGAGGTTGTTGGCGTGGGCCCATTCAGTGATGCGACGAGCTTCGTCCAGGGGCATGAGCATTCCGTCGAGAGTATTCTCCAAGCTGAT
The DNA here is from genome assembly GCA_003004485.1 of Aspergillaceae sp. MA 6039. Lineage (NCBI taxonomy): Eukaryota > Fungi > Ascomycota > Eurotiomycetes > Eurotiales > Aspergillaceae > Aspergillaceae sp. MA 6039. The sequence goes on along the minus strand of PQMF01000162.1, from coordinate 27,246 downwards.
AAGCTTTGTCGGGCAGTAGTGCTGGTCATCGTCAAGCATCGCATGTCGTTGAATATCCTCCAGGGTCAGATATATGCCATTCTTCGGGATGACCGGCTGCACCGTTGCTCCTGTCCATGCGCTCACCCCTCCGGCCTCGTAGCAGATAATGTGAGAGCGGTGATCGCAAAGCACCGAGAATGGCGGTTGCACAAGATGTGTCCGAATCGCGACTTGGTTGCCCATCGTCCCAGACATTACCAACAACGCGCTTTCATGCTTCGTCCGCTCCGCCACATAGTCTTGAAGGGAATTGGTCACGGGATCTTCACTGAATACATCGTCTAGCAGAGTAGTTTGGCAGATCGCATCGAGCATCGACACCGTCGGCTTGGTCATGGTATCACCTGAGGTTCCCTAGAGCTTCAGTATTATATTCCCATTAAGACGGTATAAGCGAAGCTCGACTCACTTCTCAGGTCGAATTCCGCTGCACCAGCACCATGCCAAGGATTGGGCTTCCCATTACCCCCCCGAGAGGCAGTCGACACGTTCGCCATAGTAATTCTTTGACCGAACCCAATCCTTGTCCTATGAACCCCTGAGCGGAATGCCGGCAGCGGACGGGCCAAATACCGCGCAGCGTATCTCATTTGAGATCCAAATAAGCAGTGTCTGGGCACACGTTCTTTAGTTAGATTCTTATGCCCGTCAGTGCAATAATGAGGCTCATGCGGGGTGTACTCCGTATGGAGTAAGTACTCTGAGTAATATAATCCTAACCGCATCGGGAAATTGACAAGCAAATGACGTAACGATACTGACACGGTTAGTGCGACCGTGTCTAAGCGCTGAGTAAGCAGTCGAGATCCCTCTGGACTTCGGCCGGTCGCAGACGAAAGCAACGTCTTCTTCAACTCCCGGCAGGTGGCATGCTGCAGGCCATAGCCACTACTGTACTTTCTTTCGACTAAGTCGTTCATGATGGATCTCTCCAGGCTCACGCGGCCCGCGATTCTGGGTCAGTGTGGTCGTTGTTCCAGCTCCCTGGCGGCGCTTGAGAATGAGTGGGCGAGGCTGTCGAATTCCTATTCCCTCGTTGCGGGATGGCTGAGCGTCGACGTTCATCGCATCTCGATCTCGTCGGAGAAGAAGCAGATTCCGCAGTCGTCGGATATGAGTCTGCTACGGGGTCGGATTTTGCAGGAGATTTCGTGTAAGCTGTGTCAGCAGAAACTTGGTGTGCTGTGTGCACTGGAAAATGGGTAAGTGAAATGTCGAAATGTCGAAATCAGGCCGTCTGATGTCGCTGCGCAACGGCGAGTGGGCTAATAAAATTCTCAGTCCGAACATATTTTGGAAACTCGCAAAGGTGTCGTTTAGGGAGATCGTGACGATGAGGACGGTAGAGCCCTTGTTTAAAGAGGGAGCGCTCGAACGTGTTATCAATCCTACCCCCCGACGAGACCGGACGTCTATTCAGCCCGGAGCGCTGGTGCCAGCTGGGTCGACAGACATGGATACTCATGACACGTCTATTACACAACAGATGCAACACCAGGGCGTCAGCATTGACCACATCTCGAGCTCCATGAGCAACTTGCATGACACTATGTCCGAGTTGAAACATTCTTTTACGGCTCTTCGACTCGAATTGAATGGTCCTAATCGGTATTCGTCTAATGTGGGGGACCCAGCAACTAACAATTTTGATATGATCGCCACGGTGTTGAAAGAACTGAAGCTGAAATCGGAAGAGATTGAAAAGTTGAAACTGGAAGCAGAGGCGCTCAGGTTTAAGAACCGATACATGGAAGAACAAACAACAAAACAGCAGTCTGTATCGATGGCTGGTATCGAAGTGGCCCTTCCAGAGGTCCACAGCCCAGGGTTACTCCAGGGAAGCAGAAAACGTCCGTGGCCAGATTCATTCCCGAGTGGACGCACGCAACCTATTGCAGACTCCTTTGATGACGAAGGGGATATTCTCGATAATTTTAGTCTCATGAACGCACCGATACAGCCTATGAAGATTCCACTGAAGGACCACGAAACGGGCCATTCTGTGGAGGATTCGTTGTATGAACCGACGATTTCAGGGTCACCCGACTTTCGCTTCGAAACCAACCGGCAACAACGGCAAACACCGTTATTTGACAGCTCGACAGATCCGATCCGCGATAATGCAAGCACTCATTCACAACAACAAGCCGTAGTCAAACGCCCTCGCGTTTCGCAGTCGGTTGAAAAGCTCCCGCCCAGCGGAGATCCTGAGAAGAAGAGACGAGGCCGGCCGCGGAAATCCATTAGCCAGGCCACAAAGCCCGATCTGTCGCAAACACCCAAGCAGATGCCGTTGACAGAACAAACCGTCAACACCAGTGGTGGTCCCCAGAAAGAACAGCGGAACCCGAGTCCCAGTGATCAGCGTCATCCCAACGCGAATGAGTACCGCCCAGCAGCACGAGGGCGGCCCTTACGCAGCCAATCCAGACCACCATCGGTTGCTCCACCGAACAGTCGGAAAAATCGAACGTCAGACGTAAACGGAAATCGCCCTGAACAAGCACCAGCGCCAGCGCCGGCGCCGCGGCCGAAATGAATGGGCACGAAGGGGTATTCGCAGTAGAACAGACTGCCTTGGCCGACTTATCCGGGAAAGAGAACCCGCCTCCGAATCCTAATGACTATGACATTCATGAGAAACGTAAGGCGCGCGATCAAATGGCGCGGTTAGCAATGCAACGGGAGGAGGCCATGGAGACGGAGGAGGCGCGGTAGGTCAGGAATTAGAATGTCTTTCTACCTTTTGTATTATTTATTATTTTTACCTGAGTTGCCACTTCTTTGCTGCTCCATGCTAATTTTTTATATCGTTTGGACTTCGATTGCTGTGTTCTTGCCTGCTTGCTTAGGTGGTTATATAAAAAGTTCGGGGTTAATATAATGGGGAATGTAATACAGGGGAACGAAGATGCTTCCTATGGCTTCAGCTTATCTAATCCAAGTCATATTCCAGCTATTGTGGTATCTTATAAAGGAACCATTGATATATAGTCCGTAGATGACAGAATCACTTCACACACATGAACCCACACCCCTCTCTCGCTCGTTCACAAGCTTTCTTCAACGCCTGTTCCTCCGTATCGGTCCACTTAACACTCAGTTCATCCCACGGCTTGCGCGACTGGAACTCCTCGCGATACGTCTTGTGCATGGCCTGTAGGCGACTGACTTCGCGGGGATCGCCGGTACCCGAGTAGACGATGAACAGGGTGCAAGGCGGCAGGGATTCGTAGACATGAGAGATGTTGGAGATGGTTTGGGAAACGGTGTTGGCGAGATCTGTCTTCCTCTTCTGGTCTTCGGGGTTGTCCGAGGTCGGTGTAGGTCCCGTAGTTGGGGTTGTTTCTTCGGGAGGGGGCACGAGAGAGGTCGATTCATTGGCGTTGTTGGGGTCTGGGAGTCGATTGCACCATCCACGAAGGAGTTCGAGTTCTCGCATCCTTGCCCAGGTGAAATCCACCCCGCCGCCCGGAATCGAAGGTTTACTTTCGTCGCCGTTGACAGTGGCGGAAACGCCCTTGACCACATCCTCATCGTCGCTACACCCGATGGCAACGGTGGCCTGGGCTCCGAACCCCCGCTCCGGGTTACCCCAGTCCACGACGGCGCCAGTACGGCCGTCGTCGCTGGGCGCGGCAGACGACTTCCCGGGGCGAGGAGTGCGCGCGATACGGCGAAAGATACTCTCATTCGAGGCATCGCTAGTGCCCCAGCGTTCGCCTTTTTCGCATTTCTGTTTGACAAGGTCGAGCACGGCGATTGCGTCTTCGATAGAGTCGTGGCCGTTTTGGCCCTTTTGGATCTCCTTGCCAAGGTACTTCTGGGTTAGCCACTTGAGGCTGCATTTCAGCGGGGGGCCGCGCGGGTGCGGGAAGATGATGGTTGTGTCGACGATGAACGGATGGGTGAGTTTCAGGGCATTCAGGTCGGAGTTGAGCGAGTGGCCGACAAGGATAGTGCGCGGCGTGAGGACGGAGAGGAGCTTTTGCTGGATATCGGCAAGTGTTTGCGTCACGGGATCCAGAATCTCTTTCGTGATGCCCGAGAACCGCGTCAGGTAGTCGACTACCGGGCGTTCTGGTTTGACAAACTCATCCAGCACCACTTCGCCGTCCCAGCGAACCAAGCTGACGCGAGCGAGTTCTGACTGCCCGCCCTCTGTGATGATCATTTCGCAGTCCATTGCCAGCACGTCGTGGCCGGCCGTCATGCTACCTTGCTGGACCTCGCTACCGGGTATTGTCGCGGACTCCAGACTTGGGACATGTGTGTCGACCCAGCCATCGTCAGTCGATCTGCCAGTTCGTTTCCGAGCCTCCTCATTTGCTCGCTTTTGGTCGTCCGTGGTAAAAAAGACGGGATGTAAAACGTAGTCGTTCTCCTGAAGGTCTTCTATGGAGCTGATAAACGCCGTGATTGGAGTCCGCTTTGGCACAAAGCTTTTATCCTGCTTATCATGTTTAGGGCCCTTCCCGCCACTATTGTCTTTGTTCTTAGGCAGGGAGGAGAGCAGGATAGCTTGCAGCGGAGAATGCACTCTGTTATACTTTGAGTCGCCGGGTGCTTTCACCGGCCAGATATGCGGAAATATGTCTGCTAACGGCTTTAGCGGACCCGGAAGATGCTCCTGAGATAGAGGACGGGGATTAAAACGTTGCGATTTGTCCTCCGGAGGTAGCCCTTGTTTCCATCTGAGAAAGTCCTCCTTTTTGCCCTCTTCCGTGTTCTCCTGCTCCGTATCAACAGCCATTCTACCAGCCTCCTCCGGGGGCGACTCGAGAGATATCGTCCCGTCGAACATGCCCATCTCCAGACCAGGAACCATCAACACTACGATCTTTCGCACACGCCCCGAATGCTTGACCGAAATCCACTGAGGCGCAACCCCATCCGCAAAGCAATAAAGCAGCAGACCCTGCAAATCTGCAATGCGAATCGACGACTGCAGCCGGCCTTCCACGTATGTCAGGTCAGGATATTTGACCTTTTCTCCATCCACGCGCTTCTGCTTCTTCTTGCCCTTTTTGCTGTTGTTCATCGTGCCGGTGCTGTTTTGCGGCTGCAACTCTTCGGACGGTCTACCGGTTTCGACTTCTTCCGTAGGCGCGTCGGCATCTTGCAGACGGTTTAGTGTCTGCGCAATTCCGAAGCCATTCCCGGACGTAGAGGGACCTTTGACAGGGTCGTCGTCGTCGGAATACCCAGGGTCTCCGCGCTTTCGCTTTCCAGCCATTTTGGTTACTACCTGGTGCTCGCTCAAAATCGACGGCAATAGAGACGTTACCGAACAGGACGCTGCGATACTTCTCCCATGTGACCTCAATCGAGTTCACTCTGAACCGAATTGTACAGAGTAGAGTAATAGTCGGTTGACATCCTGCCAGACACCCTGACGCCTCGGAAAATGTCATATCAGCGCATCACGTGATGATAACGGACTAGCAATAACCCGCCCCCGTTACCATACGGTAATGCCGGAAACGATCTGATAAGCCAAATTTCGCCATTCGATCGACTTCGTCTTTTCGGGTCCTCGTCCTTTCTCTCACTTCCTCTCTTCCTCTCTTTCTCGAGTAGTTGCTTGGCAGTGGTTGTTGATCTTTTTTCTTTTTCCTGAACTTTATTGTCTGGCATATACCTTGTCTGACTGCAGGATCTTTGCTTCCACTCTGTTCTACGAACCTTCGCTGAGTTATCAATCTGCGGCTCTTCCCCTCCATTTTTATACCCCTCCAACGTTCAATCACGACAGCCGCCACCACAGGGCCAAAAACACAACCATGTCGACTCTAAACGAAGTCCCCGATGAGGCCACCTTCGTCTCCTACATCTCCTCCCTCCCACCAACCTGTCTGTCCGTCCTGTACTTCCACGCGCCCTGGGCCGCTCCCTGCGCCCAAATGCGCACCGTCCTCTCTACCCTCGCCTCGCAGTACCCCGTCACCAACCCGCCGTCCGTTACGTTCACCAGCCTCAATGCCGAAGAACTCCCCGATATCTCGGAGGACTATGACGTAACGGCCGTGCCGTTCGTGGTGCTCGTGCGCGGCGGCGAAGTGCTCGAGTCGATTAGCGGGAGTGATGCCGCTCGCGTGCGTGATGCGGTGGAACGGTTCGCTGGTCGTGCGGCGGGTGCTGTTGCTGGCACCGGTGGTGCTGCGGGAGCAGATGGGGGCGCGAAGGGCCAGATCCCACCGCCGTTAACGGCGACCCCCCGCGCGGATGATACTGCGCCGACAACCGCGACGCAGCAGCCCGTGGTTTCGGGCTCGGCTGCGGCTGCGGGAACGATTGCTGGGGGAGCCGGGGCTGTGTCGCCGGAGCAGTCCAAGGAGCAGCTGTTCGCGCGGTTGGAGGAGCTGGTGAAGGCGGCGCCGGTCATGCTGTTCATGAAGGGGTCGCCTAGTTCGCCGCAGTGTGGGTTTAGTCGCCAGTTGGTGGGCATTCTGCGCGAGCGGAGCGTCAAGTATGGCTTCTTTAATATCTTGGCCGACGAGGATGTTCGGCAGGGGTTGAAGGAGTATGCCGAGTGGCCTACTTTCCCGCAGTTGTGGGTTAAGGGCGAGTTGCTTGGCGGCTTGGATATCGTACGTGTTTCTGCCCTAGGATTTGGTTTCCTTTGCTAACAAGCACCGTAGATTAAGGAAGAGCTCAACAATGACCCGGGCTTCCTCAATGAGTTCTCTGTTAACAAGGCCCCTATCGCGGCCTAGGCTGCAAGTCTGCATTGCTATAGCACAGGGCTAGTTACTGGTGGTGATGTACAGCTCGGTTTGTGGTATTTTTTAAAGTTATGTTTCTTGTTTTGAGCGATTTATCTGACCAGAAGTGAGGGAAATATGGTAAAACATTTGCTTATTTACAAGACGAAACATCTTTTAAATGCAAGAATTTGTACTATTCATACATAAGAGTTTGAAACAATCATGAGAACTGGCCCCGGTGACCTCCATGACCTTCCTCGCCCAGTTCCTCAGGCTCTCCGTTGTAATTGTCCTCGCTAACCTCACTAGCCGCGCTCGCCTCTGATTCAGGATCCACGAAGTACTCCTGTGGATTAGTGAATTCCAACTCCGGTTGATCACGAGCCAGCCTTCGGAACGTTGAAAGCACAGCGTCCGTGTCGAGATAAGCGCCTGCGAGCCAGCGGCTCCCAGAACTCGTGTCGAACGGTCGACGAGCATGGACAATCCTGCGATTCTCGAAGATGACGCACTGGCCGGGTTCCATCTTTAACTCCAATTGGTTCCTCGTACTTGCCAGGGAGTTGGTGAACCACTTCAAGGCGACGCCGAAACGCCGACCGTTTCTGTGGCCTTCATATTGGGGATGGGCGTGCATTGGTGCCTGGAAGGGGGGAGAGTAATTGATACGTTTGACCTTCGGTGGGTCGTAAGGATGAAGGTTGTCCACCTCGATTACCGGCCATTCGTTATAATAGACGGCGTGCTCGTGGTTATATTCGTAGGGGATCTTGTATTGAGTGAGTTGCTTGAAGTGCTGCGGGCGTTCACGTCGCAGGAAGGAGGCCGCGTGCAAGGCGTCCGCAAATACCGATTCGCCGCCTTCGCACGAGTTCTCCAAGCAGTGAAGCAGCTGGTAACCTGGCGGATCATGCATGTACATGAGGTCCATATGAAAATCGAGTGTCTGGTTCGTGTAGGCCACGTTCTTCGCCTGAGGCACCGAACGCACATCCCAGGTCGAGCCGTAGAAGGTATGCCGCAATGTGCCCATGCGTGTAGCGATCTTGGCCACCTCCTCACGCGAATCAGGAATGTCCTTGAGGAAGATCAATCCCGTTGCAGACAGAAACTTCATCGCCTGCCCGAACTTCGCATCATCGTGCATGAAATCCTGGTACGATGTCCAATGTTGGAACTTCTCCATTATGACTTTGTTCCATGTTCGACGCTGCCTAAGTTCGGTAATATCCCCTCGCGACCTACGGGGAGGATTCAAAAGCGTGGTCATGTCGTATCTGGAGACATGCGACTCATCAAAGCCGGGGATATCATCGTTCCACTGGATCAGCATTTCCCCGTTCTGGTACTCGATTTTGCGCGGCGTGATGTACCACGGGACATCAGTCGTCCGGATATTGCGCTGCTTTGAGTGCGGATCGACGCAAAGATGACATTGGCAGGAATCGCGCAGGGCCGTATGCAGGTAGTTCTTCGCCTTACGGCCACGGTCCGAACCGAACAAGATACTCGTTCGAAGGACAATAGTCCCTGGAGGAGGCGGCGCCTCCAATCTTGGCTCAATCACTTTCGGGGTTTCCGGTCGAAATGAACCAGCAGAGCCCACGGGATCCTGCACCGGGTCGGAATGGGGAAGGTCCTGGGCGTAACCACGGCGGGGCACATGGGGGATGGCCGGCACAATCCTCGAACGGAATCGCAGGGGCAGGGGCAGAGCCCTGCACAGGGGACGAGTGAAGAGACCGGTGGCCATTTGCGAGACCAGCCTGAAGCGAATTTTCTGCCCTGGCAATTGCAATGCGTCGAAAGGAAGCGAGAGAGAAAGATGGACGGGAGGAGAGATTCGGACGAATGCACAAAGGCACGTGTCTGTATGCCTAAGGCATTAAGATGCCCGATGTGGTATTTTAATTATATTACTAACACGATGCCCAAATGAGGCTAGCGCATTATTAGCAGATAGCTGAATCCGGGAAAAACACAAATAACGTCACGCTTTTTCTCACCGTCAACACTTCACCAACTGTCATTAAAGGGCTCTCTACGGATTGTGAATCCTTTCAATTCTCTCAATTCCCCATGTATTGATTGTGTTGTCTCTCTATTGCTCTAAGCTTGGTGGTCAAGTCCTTAGTTCCGCTCTCTCTGTCTCCGATGATCCCGGGGTGATTGACTATCACGGCCCCGTTCCTATCTCCAATTCCAGCACGATTCCCGAGAGATTCACATGAATGTCTGCCGGAGGCGAGCACCTCAAAGATGAGGTATTGGCTTTTTCTGTTCTGGCATGACGAACGCTGGTGTTAATTGGCGTATAGGGCACGCGACGACAGGTGGTTCTGGCGGGTAGCATCGCTGGGCTTATCTCACGGTAGGGCTGATCGAGTTCTAGCCTTAACGCATATTTACTAACGAATTGGGGGCCAGGTTCTGTATCGCGCCTCTCGACGTCGTCAAGATCCGCCTCCAGCTTCAGGTCCATTCCCTGTCGGACCCGTTGTCCCATAATAATGTCCATGGACCGGTGTACAAGGGCACGATCTCGACGATGCGGTCCATCTTGAGAGAAGAGGGTATCACGGTATGTCCCATACAAATACAAAAAGAAAAGAGAGTGGCAAACTGAGACAATGCAGGGCCTCTGGAAAGGCAACGTCCCCGCCGAACTAATGTACATCTGCTACGGCGCCGTGCAATTCACCACCTACCGCAGCACCACCCAAGCCCTAGCCCAACTGGGCCCCTACCGCCCCCCACAACCCGTCGAGTCGTTTATCTCCGGCGCCTTCGCCGGCGGCCTCGCCACGGCCTCGACATACCCGTTCGACCTGCTGCGCACGCGTTTCGCCGCGCAGGGCCGCGAGCGCATCTACCGCTCGCTGTTCTCGTCGGTGCGCGAGATCGCGCTCAACGAAGGGAAGACGGGATTCTTCCGCGGGTGCACCGCGGCGGTGGGCCAGGTCGTGCCGTATATGGGGTTATTCTTCGCGACGTACGAGTCGTTGCGGCCTGTGCTGTCGTCGGGCACGGCGGACGCGGAGCAGTGGAACTTACCGTTTGGGTCTGGGGATGCGGTGGCTGGGGTTTTGGCCAGTGTGTCGGCCAAGACTGGTGTGTTTCCATTGGATTTGGTCCGCAAGCGGCTGCAGGTGCAGGGTCCGACTAGGCATTTGTATGTGCATCGCAATATTCCCGAGTATCATGGCGTGTGGAAGAGTCTGCGTATGATTCTGCGGACGCAGGGCGTGCGTGGTTTATACCGGGGGTTGACAGTTAGTCTGATTAAGGCCGCGCCGGCTAGTGCGGTGACTATGTGGTCCTACGAGACTGCCCTTAGACTACTCATGGATATGAAAGTGGCGGGGAAAAAAGAATGAATTCAAGATTTCTGAGGTTGCACCTGGCATGTGCCTAAATAATTATATTCATTGTTATTTCCTCGAGCTTTCCCCGACTACATCGGATAAAAGACCCAAAAAGAAAATTCAAATATCGCTGAGAAGTATGAACAAAAGGGGTTGTCACAAACAGAAGGACAAGTCATTCAGAACTGAACCAGAGTCGGAAGACATAAAGACGCAAGAACCAATTTCAGCATCATAGCAGCCAGCTGTGATGAAAATGAAGACCGAGAGAATTCCAGATTAGTATTCGGCTTCCTCCTCGACATCGGGCTCCACATTGTCGCTGGCGACTTCTTCGTAGTCCTTCTCCAGAGCAGCCAAGTCCTCACGGGCTTCAGAGAATTCACCTTCTTCCATACCCTCGCCGACGTACCAGTGGACGAAGGCACGCTTGGAGTACATGAGATCGAACTTATGGTCGAGACGGCTCCAGGCCTCCGCGATGGAAGTGGTGTTGGAAAGCATGCTGACGGAACGGTCGACGGGAGCCAATTCGCTGTCGGGAACGCGCATGGGCTTCTGATAGTTGATGCCGAGCTTGAAACCAGTGGGGCACCACTCGACGAGGTTGAACGAGGCCTTGGCCTTGACCGAAGCAACGGCCTGGGTGCAGTCACGGGGCACGACATCACCACGGTACAAGAGAGCCACAGCCATGTACTTGCCGTTGCGGGGGTCGCAAACGACCATCTGGTTGTTGGGCTCAAAGCCTTGGCAGTGTCAGATGGGGACTCGGAGTCCAACTCGGAATCTAGGGACGGCAATACTTACATTGGAAGGTCAAGTCCTGGACACGGAAGCTCTCGTGAGAGCTGCGGTTACTAGACACAACAGGAGCGTAGGAGATCAAGGGATAGTGAATACGAGGGAAAGGCACCAAGTTGGTCTGGAACTCGGTCAAGTCGACGTTCAGAGCACCATCGAAGCGGAGGCTGGAGGTGATGGAGCTAACGACCTGGGCAATCAGGCGGTTCAGGTGCTCATAGCTAGGACGAGGAATGTCTAGGTTGCGACGGCAGATGTCGTAGACAGCCTCGTTGTCCACCAGGAAGGTGCAGTCAGAGTTCTCAATGGTGCTGTGGGTGGACAAGACCGCGTTGTACGGCTCGACCACGGCAGTCGACACACGGGGAGCCGGGTAGACAGCGAACTCGAGCTTGGACTTCTTGCCATACTCAGTGGAGAGGCGCTCCAACAGCAAGGCACCAAAACCGGAGCCAGTACCACCGCCGAACGAGTGGAAAATCAAGAAGCCCTGCAGAGAGGAACAGTTGTCTGGAGAAATCAGTTTTGTTCGGTATTGACAATCTATACACCGAAGAAAAAAAAAAAAAAAAAAAAAACCTACCGGCAACGCGGCGAACACGGTCAATGACCTCGTCGACCAGTTCCTTTCCAATCGTGTAGTGACCACGAGCGTCTGCCGGGGATGATTAGTCTGGATGTCCATGTCCTGAATTACGTGGTGCATCATGACGTACAGTTGTTGGCGGCATCTTCCTTTCCGCTAACCAAGTACTCGGGGTGGAACAGCTGGCGGAAGTCACCAGTACGAATCTCATCAATAGGCTGCTAACCGTCAGTATGGGATTCTTCTTTTTTTGTACACCTGTGTCAAACGCACCGAAGGATCAAGGTCAACGAAAATGGAACGAGGAACGTATTTGCCGCTGCTGGTCTCGCTGAAGAAGGTCTCGTAGGAGCCACCCTCGCCGACTTCTCCGACCCTCTCGGTGTCAACATGACCATCCGCCTTGAGGCCGTGCTCGAGGAGGTACCTAGAATCAATCACGAAGCGTGTGAGTAGGAGAGTGGCTGGGGATCATGGGAGGATGGGTATGGGGGAGGAAAAGCGGTGAGGACGTACAGCTCCCAGGCGCTGTTGCCCAGCTGGGCACCAGCCTGGCCAATGTGAAGATGGCAAACCTAGCAATTCACAGTGTCAGTATAGATGTAAATTGACGCCGAATTGACGTGAATCCATTCGACGCATAGGTATTGAATGGTGGGTGCCTGATTCAGGGGAGAGCGGATAAGGATAAGGTGCGGGGATGGCAGTAAACACTGGAGGGTGGACTAGTATACCTCGCCTCTCATGGTGACTGATAAAGTAGCAGAAGGGGTGCAAGTAGGAAATAAACAGTTGTATTCGGACAACTGGGATGTAGCTAGCCAGGAAGATAGAACAGGAAGAGCAGGAGCCCACAGCTGTTGATGACGGTGGTTGAAAGAGAAGGGTTCAGGGCCAGGAGAGGCGGTCGTGGTTGGAGTGGTTCCTGCCGGGCGGTGAGCAGCCGCGCTCCCCTTTAACCGCGGCTGCGCAGCCAATCAGAAATCATGCTCTGATTGCATGCTATGCCTTGGCTCCTGTCTTATTGAGCATGACTATGAGGAACTTTGGAGTATGCCAGGGACTCTATCCCGCGTTCCTGCGCTGTCACGCGTTGGGAATGCGGGGGGGCTGATATGGCTGGAAAACTCCAAGTATATACTACGTACATCATCCGTGGAGATCCCTATATTGGGTTGGATGCCTATCAATGAAAATCGGCCGTCCCAAGGCCAACAACCCTAACTACATATTGATTACACTTGCATGCCCCCTCTAGTATTGATGTTAATTTTTTCATTAGCTCCTTCTATCCCTACAACCATTAACACTAGTCAACCCAACATGAGCTTCCCTACAGATCCAACAGGCGCACCCCCGACATACAACCAAGCCATATCCAATCCTCCCTCACAATAATGATGATGGTGATGACCACGATCCCTTGTCATCCATACCCGACACGGCCTTCCCCATTCCTGATAGCCGGCCTTACCACAGCCTACGTCACAGCAAGCGTCAAGCCGGCATTGTCACCATGAGCCCACCCCTCTCCCAAGACGTTCCCGCCCTTGCAAAGCTCATCGATGACCAAATGCGGACACCCCCCTCGCCAGTATCTCTCCATCATAGGCTCTCACACTGAGGCTGACAAAAAAGGCAATCCCGAAATGTGTACGGACTTCAACTTTTATATTGACCTAACTCGCGCGCTACTGCGACTGAATAATAATGGAGATGAATGGTCATACATCGCTGTCGTAGCAGATGGAGACGGACAGAAGGCGTTTCAGGGCAGCCGGTGTCGGAGTCAGACATGAACTGGAGAAAGTAGTAACCGAAACAAACTGGTCGATATGGAAAAGGGAAAAGCAGCAACAGGGCTTGAAGAGTGGTATGAGCGGTTCTGCAATGACCCAGCATCTGTGAAATCTTTCCAATATACACGGACCGTGTGGGGCTTTGATGTATCCCCCATTCGCTCAGTGCTCACCACGTACCTCCGCGAGCTTAATAACCATCAGGGCACCATTACCATCAAGTCGTTCCTCGCCGGTAGTCCAATCTATCTACTCCCCGCATTGGATCAACAAACTCCGGCACAACAGCTACGTGTTTTGGCTGTGCATCATCTTCCAGTTATGGACTTTGACCTGGCCTATTATCTGGCTTCTGGAGCGATCTTCGATGTTGTGCAGTCGGCGTGGCTTTCCTCGCGCAATGTCTGGGATAGTGAAACTATTCAGGGTAATAGCTAGGATCCACCTCAAGAGAGGCGGATAATCGCTAATGCAAGGGATGAAACGGGTATCGCGCATATTTGAGGGGCCTGCTGTCACGCAGGCCGCTTGGGAGAGGAAATGTGGTGGGAGTCTTCTGACTGACCAGGAGGTGCAGGAACTGCAGCAGCGAGGGTCAGAGCGGAGGGAGACGATGAATGACTTGCTTAACCGGGGCCAGGCCATGCCAAGGACGTGAGAAAGGTGATGAGGATTGGGAATATTACTCCTTCGCCTGGTCATTTTCTTCATAGTCACGTGACATGCTATGAGCCCTAAATGGGTGATGATCTTTACAAGTACAGACAATACGTGAATGAACAGAAAAGGACTGTCATGCACACATCAAACATGTAAGAGTAACAAATAATGATGCATATCGGTCGGTAGAAATGTCTTATCCAACCAAAAACCAACTATGACTGACACTGAATAAATCGACTCCGTTTCCTGGGGCGCTCTTTCGATCAGCGACCACCCGGCAATACTTCCCGCGACTACACCAGTCGTGGCAGCTGCTGGACTAAAGGCTGAGTTTGAAAGAGTTTGCCGCCGGGACTGTGACTCGGGGCTTGCGGCTTGCGGTAATGGCGATGGTGAGGCGGAGCCATTGTCCAGTACAGGAGTTCCAGGGATCGAATTCTCCCGTGAGCGGGAGCCGCTGTGCGACCTTGGGAGTAATACTTGGGGATGTTGCAGCTTGTGCTTCAAATGCCTCAACCGGCCTCCTCGAAGCCTCTTGATAAAGGTCAATTGGTCGTGATTTCTTCCAAAACGGGATTCCATTGGGAAACGTCGATCCTCGTCGTCAGAGATAATGAGCTCAGAGCCTGGCATAAGAGGGACACCCCACTGGGGCCCATTGAGAGGCTTAACCGGAAAGGTTTATCCACTGGCGAAGATAATCAAGATTTGTCCGCCGACAACGATCAGTTGGACGCCCATGAACCACGTGTTCCGGGAGATACCATCTAAGATGTTGAGATTATGATCGAGACGAGAGAACTGGCTTGAAAGACAATTATACAGAGCCTTAACCCGCGATAACCGGTAATAATCACTAACTTCCACTACTTGAAGATTTGCATCCAGACAAAAGGTGTTAAACACCACAGCTCGAGTCAAATAACCGAAGAGACTTTCCAGCAAATTTCAAGACCAGTGTGACAATCAGTGGATAGATACTTTGACCAGTCATCATTTTCCATATCGTTGCGCTGATGAGAGGCGCAGATTTGGCTTCAGGCCTGTGATTGAGGAGATGGGGAGATGGGGGTTCTGTTACTGTAACAATGTTAGATGACAAGGAATACAAGGCATCATTCAAAAAGTAAACCATACTGAAAGCAAGAGCGGCGAATGTATCTTTCATTGTATCCTGGGAGACGGTCAAGCAGTTGCACTTGGGGTTTGAGTTGTCTGGGTTGGAGTTAGGGGCCTTGCGCGGGGGAAGCTAAAAATGGCCAGTGAAGGTCCTAGTATATGTCAAAAGCAAACATACATTCTGTCAAACTCCCGCCACAAGACAGCATAAAAGAATGCCACCGCCTGAATACCACAGCACAGAAGGATGATGTAGCCAATCCTTTGAAGACTGAGGAAATTGTCCGCGTCCAGTGAGAACTCAACAGCTATTTGCGCTGAGAGATGATCTGTAGAGCTATGGGGAAGAGAAAGGAAGTGAGGAGGAAAAGAGTCTCCCGGGGAGGACATCTAGCTATCCAATACTATTTGGCAGGTTCCTCTAGCGAACCGCCGGAGAAGCACAGGTGCAGGATCAAGCAACCATGGAACTGCATGCAGTAAGCACACCCAGAGATTTGCGGGTAGCAGAGAAAGTGTGTTATGATGGGAAGAGCGAGTCCAAAAAGATCGTTCAACCCAAGCTAAACGTGCCATGGAGAGAAGGAACGAAGAGAATCACAGGGTAGCAAAGTCCGTCCAGCACAATGCTCCTAGAAAGCAGTCGAAGGGAGGTCTGAGTGTGGGACGTAGCAACCCCGGAACTGTATACAACAGGCACATTCAACCGTGCAATTTCCAAAGACGATATCCCAAGCGCTTCTTCATCAAGAAGGCACAATCGTTGTCATGTCTACCTCACCCCGGATGCTTCTTCGAACTTTTGTTCACACCTTGGCTTCGAGAACATCATTGCATGTGAAGAGTCGGGTTATGAGTTGGCAGCCCTTCATTGGATCGGGGAACGCAACGTTTGTTTATATGTAGTCTAGTCTAGTACCAAGTAATATACGGAGTAGCAGTAATAATGATAGCATTTCCTGGGATACATGACGCTCCTACAGGCAACCGACTATCACCACCGGGCAACCCTCACACCGCGTACTCCGTAACTGACTGTACCATAGTCATGCAAAGGCTCTGCCGAGATGTTGAAATCATTAATTAGGAACAGGGGCGGCGGTGGCAACGGGCATTAGTGTGGGCCTAGGCAGCCATTGGCCAATCACAGACGAGGATTATGCCATGATGTCAAGGACTGAGACGTGATATCAGGAAAGATTATATGGTCTCGGACAAAACTTACTCCAGAGCACTCTAAAGTGCTCCAGGGTCCATGTATCGCCCACTTTAGCATCTAGCTACAGTACTGTACTTTTTGATTTGTGCTCTACTCTGGACGGCTTGTCCCGTAGCTGTAATATAATTACACCGCGGAACCGCCGTGGCGGTCGGTGGGCCCTGTTGGAAATAAAGTCGCCCCACTCGCGCCACCGGTCGATGCAGTTGGCCAATCGCGCTGAAGACAATGCATTGACAGGCCCACTGGGCCGGTCTAGAGTACCTTCCCCACCGGTAAGTTACCATACCAGACAATACCGGTACTATTCTGGGACATTGGGATCCTCTGTGGCGTACTCATGCACAAGAATAGGAGGGTAGGCGAAGACATGAAGAATAGGGAGTAGAGTGAAGGCACGGAGTATTCGAGAGAAGTTAGATATAGCGGTGATATACACTAGATCACTTGGTGCTCCGTACCTCCATATACTCCAGGCGCTCTTCTCCAAGAAATTACTTCGATCGATCGAGTGATTTAGCAGTGGTTCTTACCGATCGGCGCCACAGTTTTTTTTCTTTTCTTTTCTTTTCTTTTTTTCTTTTTTTTTTTTACCCTCCCGCCTCTCATCTTCTGCTCTTTTTCTCTCATTATCCATTCATCTTCAGCTTCATCCTTCATCTTGTCGTCTCCCTTTTTCTTCTCGTGCTTTCTTTATTCTGCTCACATTCTCTTACCTCACTCCCTTATCTCAATGCAGTCCATGCAGTCCATCTAGAGCTAGGGTCTCCACCAGATACACTGAGACTCTATACCACTCGCTACTTGACTGTTATTATTACTAGTATCGCACAACCACTCCGGAGAACCCCCTACGGAGTCTACTTTATAAATCTCGTTCGATTTCCACTCAGACTCTATCGAGTATCCTCTACGCGTATAGAGTTCCCATTTAGGTAAATCACGTCCTCTTTAGCTCAGTCGGCTTCATCTCGGCTTTCAGTTGCTTGCTCCGTTCCCTACACCCCCTGATTGGCTCGTGCGTCACCGGAAAATTTCCATATCGCCAGACTCTTGGTGTTGATATGAAGCTGACTGATGATCTCATTTCAGCTTCCCTTTTCCCTCTGATCTCCCTCATTAATACCTGTCCGAATTCACTTTGACCCTGGCCTGGCGCCGGCATGTCGACCCCCGTGGAGGAGATCCCCGAACCCAAATACCAGCAGGAGAGAAAGGACGACAGGAAAGACGAGAAAAATGAAGACCAAGATACCAGAGACGCTCACCACCACGATGCTATTTACCCGTTGGAAGGGGACTCCCATGGCTCGTACGAGGAGCCCGTCGCCGGTACCGTGGACCCCAATCGTCTTAGGGTTGACACCGCGTTTGACCAGGATACGCGCGACATGATGGATATGCGCTCACCCTCGGCCGCCCGGGAGCAGTCGTTGCGTCTGGAAGATGATCTGGCTTTGCTCCAGGCCGAACGCGTGGCCTCTGCGTCCACCAAAGACGATGCGGATAACGAAGGGGGCAAGTCCACCCTCTCGCGAACCCGGTCCCGTCGCTCGGAGAACGTCGACGAGTTCGACGAAGCCACCAATCCTCTGCATGAAAAGGCTGCCGTTTATAACCCTCCAGAGGCTCCCAATACCAAGCTTTCTGTCTTCATCAAGCGCCTCCACGGTTCCAGCTTCATCGTCCGCTACTTTACCTATATCGTCCCCGTCGTCCTCCTCTTGTTGGTTCCCCTGCTCGTCGGCGCTCTGGCCTTCCCCGACGCCAATGTCGGAGGCGTGGAGTTGCTGTGGTTTTCCGTCTGGTTGGAAATCGTGTGGTTGACCCTGTGGGCTGGAAGAGTATGATATCCGCATTCTTCCCCCTTATTCCAATAAGAATTGCAACTAAACGGGCATAGATCGTGGCCAAAACTCTCCCCTTTCCCATCGGCTGGTTGGCCAGTATCTTCACGAACAATGCGAAGAAATGGCGCGACTTGGCCGGGCAACTCGAAATCCATGCCACGATATTTTTCTGGTGGTTGGGGGTGGAAATCTCCTTTCTGCCCACCATGAAAAACCACCACATTGACCAAGACCATCGCACGCGCCCCTGGGAGAACACCCTCAACCGGCTCATCATCTCGTTCTTCGTCTGGACCGTCCTGAACCTCATTGAGAAGTTCATCATCCAGTTGATCGCCATCAGCTTCCACACGCGCACCTACGCTGACCGCATCGAAATCAACAAGTTCCAGATCGGCAGCCTGACCAAGCTCTATGGGTTCTCGCGGGAGAGGATCACCAACACGGATGCAGATTTCGAGGACAAGCAGGAGCCCAATAATGACGATTCAGGCTTCCGCACCCCCTTGCGCTATGCTGGGCGGGCTCAGCGTGTGGCCAAGGGGGCCTTAAACAAGGTGGGCGATATGGCTGGTGCTGTCGCCGCCGACTTCACCGGCCGCAAGGCCACCAACAGCAGCCACCCCCACACGGTCGTATTGACCCTTCTGCGCTCCACCTCGGGATGCCAATTGCTCGCGCGCCGGCTGTATCGGACCTTCGTCCGCGACGGCTTCGACATCGTCTTCTCGGGTGACTTGAAGGAGGCGTTTGAGAACAATGAAGAAGCGGATGCTGCGTTCGCCATGTTCGACCGCGACATGAACGGCGACATCTCGATGGAGGAGTTGGAGGCGGCCTGTGTGGAGATCGGCCGGGAACGCAAGTCCATCACGGCGTCGCTGAAGGATCTCGACTCCGTGGTGTCTCGTCTCGATAACGTCTTGGAATTCTTCGTCGTCGTCATCTCCGTCATCGTCTTCCTGACCTTGATCTCGACGTCTGCGGCGGGCGTGCTCACCTCGGCAGGGTCCAGTGTCCTGGCGCTCTCCTGGCTGTTCTCTGCCACCGCGCAGGAGTTCCTGCAGTCCGTCATCTTCGTCTTCGTGAAACATCCGTTTGACGTGGGAGACCGTGTCACGGTGTACGGGAACTCCGGTGACGCTGGGCTGGGCGACGACTACTTCGTCAAGCAAATTTCGCTGCTCTACACGGAGTTCAAGAAGATGCAAGGCCACGTTGTCCAGGCGCCCAACTCAAGTTTGAACTCGATCTTCATCCTGAACCAGCGACGATCTGGCGCGTTGGCCGAAGCCGTCCCCATCGTGATCAAATACGGCACAACCATCGAGCAGATCGACGCCCTCCGCCAGCGCCTGGTCGAGTTCGTGCGCAGTGAACGCCGCGAGTTCCAGTCCAACATCCTGACCGAACTGCGCGAGGTCTCGGACAACTTCTCCATCACGCTGAACGTCGTCTTCTTCTACAAGTCGAACTGGCAGAACGAAGGACTGCGTCTCCAACGCCGCAACAAGTTCATCTGCATGCTCATGATTGCCCTGCAAGAGATTGGCATCGAGGGATCTCGTATGAACCTCCAGGGTGCTCACGTCGACTTCCCCGTACACGTCAACTACCACGGCTTCCCAGCCCCGGCCCAACCCCCGCCCAGCTACAACGACAACAACAACAACAATAACCGCCCGGGCTCCAACCGCAGCGGCGGCGGCGCTGCTCCTTCGGGTCTCGCTCCGGACTCCCTGAATCCCCCAGCTAGCCCCAGCAGCAGCAACCCGCCCAACAACAACCCCCTCAGTGCCGGCCCGGGCGGCAACACCCGCCATCCGTCCATCCTGCGCAAGGGCATGAATACCGCCGCGGCGCGCGCCCGCGGCGACTCCATCGCCTCGCGCAAGCATGTCGACTTCTCCCTCGGCATGAACCAGGTGGCCGCCGGCGACGTGATGGGCGACGTCTTCGAAGACCGCAGCGCCCGCTTCGACATCGATGCCGTCCGCGAAACGAACCGCGAGAACAACGAGCGCCGCATCCAGGAGATCCAGGAAGAAGAGGAGGAACGACGCAGCCGCGCCTCCTCGCGGACTAACAGCCGTCGCGGCGGTAACAACAACTCCAACACGAACCTCAGCGTTCCGTCCAATGACGACGACGGCCGCCGGTCGACCGAGTCGCATGGGTCGTCGCTGCATAATCGCTTTTTCCGCCGGCGCAGTCGCAGTAATGTCACTAGGAGTCAGGAGGAGGATCTTGAGACCGGGCAGTCCTCCGCGAACGGGAGGACGGTCTCGCCCATGGATCGGAGACCGTCTCGCCAGCAGTAGGTTTAACCCAGCCCGGCCCGGCCTGGCCTGGTCCATATATATGATTGGATATCTTAACTAGTTACCTATTATTTCCTTTCCTTTCTTGTGAAGATACATTTTGGCCTCTCATACGCCATTTTTATTCATTTGCACAAAAACTTGGACTTGATTGGTGCACTAGCACTCTCATTAATAAACTGGACTGAACTGGCTACCTACTATTACTCGATTGATTGATTGACTGATTGGATATGTGGCCATCATGTGTGTCTTTAGCGATTGGTATTTTTTGGTGTGGTTACTTATGATATATATATCTTGATTACTATTTACATACATAATCCATGCCTAGATTTTTCACCAGCTTGTCATTGTGTGCATGTTTTATTCTCGTCGAGTTGAGCTGAGTGACAGTGACCCTGAGCAGCTGAGCTAGCCAGAACATAGACAAAAAGCCCTATTGGTAGAATAGATTCACTTCATAGTTCATACATACACAATTTTTAACCGAGAAGAGATACCAGAGGTAAACCATAAATAATATCAGAGACAAGAAAAAGAAAGAGAAATAGATGGATAGATAGACACAAACCCAGCTTTTGCTGATGTAACAAACACAAGAAAGAAAAATGAATGAACGAAATACCTGATTGAATAACCAGCCCTGCTGAGATGAGACAGAAATAGATGATTTCAATGGACCCTAAACACCCGCTTGAATAGCAACACGAAACGGAAAAAGAGGATATAATAAAAGTGATCATAAATAAACAGGCAAATAATTCCAACTGCAGGGAAGTGCAGAGTCAATCAGTAATACAATGTACAAGGATACGTGGGACAGATCAAGGCTTGCGAGGTGTCGGCTCGAAATCCGGATTCAAAGTAGGCGTATGCACCGGCCGAGGCGTCGTCTCGGAATCAGGGATTTGCTCAGCACTACTGTCATAATCAAGATCGGTCATCTCCCCCGCAACCTCCGGATCCGATTGATACTCGGACGTCTTGATAGTCGGCGTATCAGGCTCGATCATCGACGCACTAAAGTCACCCTCATCGGCCTGCGGGAACACAATCGGAGGTGTGATCTGCCCTCTGATCAGGGTCCCCGATCGATTTCGTCCAGGAACGTGATCCTCCGTGTCATCTTCCTGGTCAGACACCGGCTCGTTCGATGATGGATCGAGATCCGAGTCCGCTTTGCCGGGAAAATGGGCGAGATCCTTCAGGCTGCCATCGTTACCGATAGAGCCTGATATACGGAGCCTTGCTAGGTTGTCTGCCAGTCTCTTGTTGCCGTCGTCGAGAGACTCGTCTTCCTCTTCGCAGACCTCATCTGAGCTTCGACCCTGCGTCATGCGGAGTGCCTCGCGCTCCTTTTGCAGGATCTCTTCGCTACCGCTGACCACGCTCCCCCGGCTGTTAGTCCTCATCATTTCAATACCTAACTTGGACCCAGGTCGGTTGCCTCGGCTTTGTGGACTGCCGGTCCGCGTTTGTGTGTTCCCAAGTTCCTCGTCTTCGTCGTCCCCAGACTCGACGCATTCGTACCTCTTTTTCTCCAAGGACTCTCGCTTCGCCTGAATAGCTTCGCTGGACCTTTGCTTGCGTGGAGTAAGCGTTCCCGACGCGTTCATCACAACCGGAGCAGAGGTAGCGTGCAATAATTGCGGGACCGGCGCAGTGGTTGACTTGGTATCGGATGCATTCGAGGCATCATCGGAAATGCCTAGACCACCTTGGCTTTGACTCCATTCATCTGCTTGACGGCTGACGATTACAGGCACGTCCTCGGCCTTGATAGACTCCATGTCGCCAAAACAACTACTGCTGACGGAGTCCTCTCGACTCGAACCTCGATACGAACTCGAAGGTGCATTGACAAACCCAGAAGACGTAGTCGAACTCGGACTACCCTCAGTCGGAACAGGGATTTGCCGAGGCGCAGAAGGCGGCACCGGCAGTGGTTGGGATGGGTTGTAATCCTTGGGCGGAGGCTTCCACTGGCAGAACTGGCAAAGGGCCTCGGTAAACTTGGACAACGTAGGAGGCTTCTCAATTAATGAATCAAAGTGATGCGTTTGCGGAAGATCTTTGAGATAACCTGTCACTGCAATGATGGGCGTATGCCGGTTCGCACCTCGTGTTTCCCGCACCATCCGCGCAAAGTCCGCTCCATTCACCTGTGGCAGTTTGAATTCGGTCATGATAATATCGAACTGTACTTCACTCAGAGCATAGCTGGTGGCCTCAGCCCCGTTTACCGCGGTAATCGTCCGACAACGCAGCTTCTCGAATAATCGCTCCATGACAATCCGCGAAACAGGATGGTCTTCACAAATGAGGACATCCAGCGGACGGAAGAACGGTCCCTCGAGAAGGTTAATCTGGGAAAGTCGTCTGGAGCTCTGACGCCGCCGTTGTACTTTCAGTAGTGCCTTGGTGCGGTGGTCTTCATTATCTGACGAAGAAGGAGATGCGTCAAATAACTGACTCCTGCGTTTGGAATGGCTTGCAGCGTAGGACTCCTTGGCAGCAGAAGAAATCAGTTCGCCGCCATCCTGGGACCCAACAGTCTGGGACCTTGCCCGCGTAGGGACCCGGCCCTGGTGGGGACCGGACGACATCGTCTTGTCCGGGGAGTGTGTCGCAACTCGACTGGTCTTGACGGGCGATGATGCCGTCGACTGCATTTTCGTACTGGGCATACGGTTCTGGTCGAAAGCCCCTGAAGGAAAGGACCCGCTTGACTGGAAGGAGTTCGCAGATGACGAGCCGGATGTCTTCCTGCGTTCATGGTTGTTCTGGCCCGTGCTGAATTGAACTAATAATGGAGAAGAAGGTTGTGACGGACGGTTCGGCGACGAAGCCGCTTGGCTCATATTGGACGGGGAAGACGGTCGAATGCCTTTATTCTGCGACATGGCCCGCTGCAACGGCATTGGCAACGGACTGCCTTCCGATGACGGCGCAGGCGGTGACTGTGGAGTAGCCAGCGGAAGAAGCGGCGGTACCTGTTGGGGTGGCTGTTGCTGCGGCTGCTGCGGCTGCGGCTGTTGTTGTTGTTGCTGCTGCTGTCCCTGCGGTTGCGGCTGTTGCGATGGCCCTGCCGATCCCGGCCCCAGCCCTGGTGACCCCTGAGTTTGAGACTGGGCTTGAGGCTGAGGTCCAGAGACAGACTGGCGCTGCTGTGCCTGCGACGCTTCCTGCTTCAGTCTCTGAATCTGATCCTTATTCGCCTTCTCAAGCATCGGCAAATTCTTGTATGAGAAACTGCCAAAGTCATCTGCCGCAGGCGGCTCACTCAGTCGTCTGGTGCGCGAGTCACGAACGTGAGGTGGGATCGACAACGGCATCAAAGGCCGCTTCATGGAATTGGCTTGCGAACGGACTTTGAAAAGTGCATCGTGTGGTCGATCGGGATACGGTCCGGTGGTCATCGGCTGCTGGGAGGACGATCCCTCCTCGTTTTGCTCTTCCGAGAAGGCCTGGCATGACGCACCACGTGCATCGAAGTATTCCGTGTCTTCGGGATTCTCAACATTCGGCACGAATTCGGCCTTGTCCTCCAGCAGGGTATCCCAGTTCACGTCGGAGAACCACGGGTGACTGCGGATTTCGGACCCCCCGTTCGCGAACTTCTCGTCGACGTTGGCCCCAAGCCGCTCGCGAGGGTTCACCGTGATTAACTTGTTCATCAAGTCGATGGATTCCGGGGTAGCAAGTTCGTCAAACTCGTCTGGCCAGTTAATCCTCCGATGGAGGATATTATCGAACACCTCATCCGGAGTTGAAGCATTAAACGGCGGGTACCCAAAAAGGAATTCGAACATGATACACCCTAGCGACCACCAATCGCTCATCTCATCCTGACCCAGTCCATTAATGGTCTCCGGGGCCAGGTAATCCGGAGTTCCCACGAAGCGTCGGTTGTGGTCTTCAGGGTCGAATAGTGCCATTAGTGGCGGCATCATGGTTTGTTGTGGAGGCGTGCCATATGATGTCGGATTGCTTGCGGTTGGTTGCAGAGGATACAGATACGGGGAATCGCTAGTTTCACTCTGCTCCTCGTCCGCCAGAATGCCCGACGACCGGGTCGGGATAGGACCTGGGCTGGTCACATCGGCGCCGTCATTGAGGGAAAATGTTCGGAACATAGAATTCAAGTTGTCGCTGCCGACACTGTCACTCCGGTAGCCAGACTCCCGCCGGGAACTCTGGCGGCTGAGTCCACTTTGGTTGAGATTGAAATACGAAGGCTGGGTCATGCTGCTCGACACATCGGGAGTGATCAGGGGCGTCGAGCCCGGCGAGGGGCCGCCGGCACCTTGGAAATCAAACGAGGCCGACCTCGACGAGGCAATCGAAGTCCCTCGAGGGAATGACTCCTGCTTCAGCGGATCGGGGGCAGGCTCATTATCGTGCAAACTCTTCAGTAGGCGCTTCTGACGTCCCACGAGACCCATACGAGACAGTCCAAAATCGGTTAATTTCAGATGTCCCGTCTGGTCGATGAGCAGATTGTCCGGCTTGAGGTCCCGATGAACGATACCTCTGCCGTGCAAATGTTCAACGCCCAGGACTACTTCAGCAATGTATTTTTTTGCCCAGTCCTCGGGAAGTCCGCCGAGAACTTTCACAAGAGAAGCACAATCTCCTCCGTTCAGATATTCCATCACCAGGTATAGATAGTCCTTGCTGGAAAAGGTCCAGTAGAGCTTAGCCACAAAATCGCTTTCTCCTTGCCACATCATGATCGCCCGTTCAGCCTTGACGTTGGTCGTCTGGTTCTTGGAGATCATATCCGCCTTTTTGAGCACCTTGATGGCAAAGTATTCTCCAGTCGTCTTCTTCTTCGATAGATACACGCTACCAAAAGCGCCTTTGCTGATGGGTTTGATGATCTCAAAGTCTTTGATAGATGGGGGCGCAGGACGAGGCTGATGTTGGGTCATGCGAGGCGAAACCGGCGGTTTTGCAGCTTCCGACGATGTCGCCGATGACTGGCGCCGGTGATGGTGGAAGTGCGGGTGATGGAGATAATGAGCGTGGTGTAGCGCCAATTCGCTGGCGTTCGTCGACGGTGAAGCCATGGGAGACGGTAGGCTTTCTGCGCCACTCGAAAGACGCGGCTTGGGCATCCGTAGCGGGGAACGAGGCCCTGTCCTCGCTGGCGACGGTTGTCGTTTGGGCGAGTTGGCCAGCCCCGGCAGCACCAGACTTCTGCGTTTGCGTTCGAGACTCCGATCTGAGCACGGGGAGTCTGTCCGTGGCGGCCCGGTCCCCGGTAGAGCAGAAGACATAGCACTGCTATCACTGGTTTCACCGATGTCGGTGTCCGTCAACGAAAGACCCCGACGGGACGGCTGTGAGGTACTCAGAGCAGCAGTGCTCTTGTATGAACGTGGGGTAGGACACTCCATCGGACTGTTCGGCCCAGTAGACACCGCAGCCGACGAAATCTTCGACTCCGACTGCGAAGTCCTCAATTCTGGCTGCGAAGTCCTCAATTCTGGCTGCGAAGTCCTTGATTCTGGCTGCGAAGTCCTTGATTCTGGCTGGGACAATTGGAACCTGTCTGGCGAGTTACGGATGGACATCGTCAGCGCGGATGTCGTTGTTGTCGTGGGACGTGGCGACGGCGATGGTGATGGTGGTGGTGGTGGTTGTTGTTGCTGTTGTTGCGGGGGGACCTGTTCTGGCTGTGGCTCTATTGGGGCTGGCTCCTCCGTCAGACCGGTATCAGTGTCGGTTTCCTCCGGAGGAACTTCGTCTTCAGAACACGATGAATCACTGCTCAGCTGACCGGCAGCAATGCGCTCGGCCTTGCTGAGAGCTGTCGTGATACACTCTTCGACCAGCACCGTGTATTCGATGCGGATCCGCTCAGAATATTCGACGATCTTGCGATGGCGCATGACTGCATCCACCTTAGCCCTGCAAACCTGCTCCGTGTCAGTCGACAACGCCGCCAGTCCCTGCTCTTGTTCTAGCGTGTTGCTGCTGGGGGACTGCCATTGGATGACCTGCAAGATGCGCGATTCGGACTGGGGGGACATGGTCCGAAAATCATCAGGCGTCTCGGCACGAGATTCCTTGATCACCGGTGCATTGATCTCCAATGCGGTGTCGCACAGATCCAGCACGAGCTCCACGATACGAGCCAACGGTCGTCGCACGGCAAACGATCGACCACGCGTATGCCCGGCACTCGAAGTTGAATGTTCCCTTGATCGAGGCGGTGTCCCCGGAGCGGAACTGGCACTGGAAACCACGCCGGATGAGGGTGCTGAACTGGCAGGCGATGCCGGTCCGATAGGCAGGCCCTTATACTCTGGTTGGGGAGACAAAGCGGCGGCGGCAGCGGCAGCAGTGGCAGCAGCGGAATCACCATCGCCAGTTAGTGGCCGGCTTTGCCGTGCTTCCAAGGCGTCCAGCACCTTGACGATGGCATGACGATGCTCGTTGAGATTCTCCTGGGCAATCTGGACGTCCATCTCGGACCGGTGCTCCTGCAGACAAAGATCCGAATGCTTCTCAAACCACCAAGGCGTGATTTGACGTTCACAGATACGACATAGGATGGGGTTCGGGGCCGGATGCTTGGTTGGATCGGGCTCGTTCGCCGCAGCCTCTGCCAGAGTCGTCAAGTAGTTGGCCAACACCTCTGCACCCACACCCAAGGATTCCACGAGGAGCGGGGGCAGATCGATGGTGACTTCTCTCGGCTGACTGAAGGGCCGTAACATCCACATTGCCTATTGTATCATTTCCGTTAGCTTGGTTTTT
>PQMF01000161.1:0-56727 GCA_003004485.1 Aspergillaceae sp. MA 6039 | reverse complement strand
CCCCCCCCAGTGACTCTCTCTCTCGTGATGCCAACGTGGCCTCTAATCTTGTCTTAACTTATTCCGGGTGCCCTCGTTTCTCTTCCACCAAGAACCCTAGCAGTCCATCTACCGTGAACATCACAACATCACTAGCTTGAATATCATACTGCACGTTCTTGCCTATCCATCATACCTACAACTCAACATGGAAGACGATAGCTTCTCCTCGATCGAGGACTCGCTGCGGGGCACCCCGGAATCCGAGATGCCTCTGACCGTCTCCCCGGCCGACACCTCTCTGAAGGACTGTGATGTCGACGAGGACGATGACGGGTCGGATGATAAGAAGCCCGCCAAGAAGAGAAAGTCATGGGGTCAGGAACTCCCGGTGCCCAAGACCAACTTGCCTCCTAGGTATGTTCTCTTCTGGTGTAACGAGGCTAAAGCAACCACTAACATATAACGCAGGAAACGAGCCAAGACAGACGATGAGAAAGAACAGCGTCGCATCGAACGCGTTCTTCGGAATCGTGCCGCCGCGCAGACCTCGCGCGAACGCAAGAGGCTCGAGATGGAAAAGTTGGAGAACGAGAAAATCCAGATGATACAACAGAACCAGTTCCTCCAGTCGCGTCTGTCGCAGATGGAGACGGAGAATAACCGGCTGAATCAACAAGTCGCCCAGTTGTCTGCGGAGGTTCGTGGATCCCGCTGCAACTCGCCCAAACCCGGTTCGCCCATCACCACTACCGAATCGCCCACCCTCACTCCCACCCTGTTCAAGCAGGAGGGTGATGACCACCTCCCTCTCGAACGCATCCCTTTCCCAACCCCCTCCGTTCGCGATTATTCGCCCACCTTGAAGCCTTCCACTCTGGCTGAGTCCTCCACCGACGAGACACAACATCCTGCAGCGATGTTGTGTGACCTGCAGTGTCCGTCGGCGCTGGACTCGAAGGAAATGGAAGCGCCCTCCCGCTCTTCGACCTCAGTGCGGAATCAGACGACTCGGCTCACGCTGCAAACGATGTTGCAGCTCCTCTTTCTGACGGTGACTTCCACCGCCTATTCCACGGCGATTCGTCCGCTGAGCCTGATTCTTCAGTCCTTGAAGATGGGCTCGCCTTTGGCGTTTTCGACGGAGGAGATCTATCAGCATTTCCCTTTGATTCTATGGTTAATTTCGACCCCGACTCTGTCCCCTTCGACGGCATCGAGCAGGCCCACGGTCTTCCGGATGAGACTGCTCGCCCGACTGCTAGCTTGCAGCCCAGCCTTGGCGCGTCCACTTCGCGATGCGACGGGCAGAGCATTGCAGCTAGCGGTTAGCGAGCTTGGTCTTCCCCGGGAGCACCAGGGGGCCGCGGATGATGGCCTCGCCGGTCGACAGAATTGGGAGTTCCTCTTGACCATGATCTGGGCGATAGACTCTATTCAGCGAAGAAGCCCGGGGCGATCTTCTCATCTTCATCGACAACGATTTTTGATCAACGGTTTGAAATTAGCGCGGAATGGTCGGCGTATTAATTCTGGAAAGTCTTCTCTACGGAATCAACGGAGTTTACGGCGTTCAAATCCTACGGCGACAACGGAGGAGTCATTGTCGTCTCTGCTTGCGGGCAAGGATCTCTGAATTGGTGTCTTTTTTCTGTTTTCTTGTATTAATATTTTATTATTATTATTATCCTTTTTTTAGCTCTGCACTGATGTATGACTGAACTGACAGCTAGCGGTTGAACGGCTAGCAGATGAATCAATGACTATTAATCTTATATTATCATATTGAATTTCGTATTATTATATGTACCAGTACTTATATCGTGTAGGCGTATCTATACAGGGTATACTCCGTAGTGATGCTGCCTAATAAATGCCCGCCTCCGCAGCCGGCGGCGGTCGAAAGCGGTCGCCACTGTCTAGATCTCTCGCCTTGACTCCTCAGGACACTTGCGTCTTACCACTCCTAACTGACAGATTGCACAACCACGGTCAACTTGCAAAATGGTCCGGAAAGATCCTATCTTTGAAGCACGCACAAATGTCAAGGTGCGTATCCTGTATACCCCCGCGATAAGCTCGTTTTTCTCCCACTAAACTCCCGCAACAGCTACACTCCAACCGGCTCAAAAAGGAAGCCGTACGAGCCGACGCAACCTTCAAAACCGAAAAGGCCAAAGCCGACAAAGCGATGAAGAACCGCGAATTCCAAATCGCTCGCATCCATGCCGCATCAGCCGTCCGCGAGAAACGGCGGCAGGTCACCCTCCGCTCTGAAGCCGCCCGCGCCGATGTAATCATCAACGAACTCAAAGCCGCCCAAAGTACGCGGGACACATCACGCACGCTGGCGCTCGCCTCGCGCGGACTGGACGCGGCCTCGAAAAGCGTGAACCTGGAGCACTTGGTGTCGCACGCCAACAACTTCCTAGCCCGCTCAGAGGACTTCAAAATTGCGAGTAGTGCGATCGAGGACGTGGCGCAGGGGGTGTCGATGCAGGAGTACGGGGCCGAGGGCGAGACGGAGGTTGATCGGATGATGGAGCAGTTGGCGGACGATGCGGGTGTGGATATGCGCATGGCGTTGGAGGCGGATACGGTGCCCAAGGAGGATGTCAAGGAGCAGCCGCACAAACAGGCCGATACAGAGGTCGAGGATGGCCTGGGTGCGAGGTTACGGGCTTTAAGGGCTGCCAATTGATCTTCCTGTTGCCTTTTTTTTTTTTTTTACGATGTCATGTCTCGATTGTCCCGGAGTACATTTGTTTCTGTATTCTTTTTGCTCCTTATTTGATTGATGGCAGGTTCAGGCGTGAATGCGCCTCTCTTTTCTTTCCTTTTTAGAGTGCTTGATTTGCATGATATTGGAATCTTCCTCTTATCTACCTCTTACCAGTTATCCTATGCTGCCGTAGTACAGTGTTGAATACATATAACCTCGACACATAGACACGCATCTAACACCATTCCAGACAAGATACAAACAAGTCACATATAAGATAGACCCAGAAAGTACCAGACACAGCCCGTCAAAAAAGAGTGAAACAAAACAAAACAGGAAATATACACCATATATATCATCACTTTCATTCCAGTACACAACTAGCTGGCAAGTTTGATAATAGCTAGCACACT
Source organism: Aspergillaceae sp. MA 6039 (assembly GCA_003004485.1). Classification (NCBI taxonomy): domain Eukaryota; kingdom Fungi; phylum Ascomycota; class Eurotiomycetes; order Eurotiales; family Aspergillaceae; species Aspergillaceae sp. MA 6039. The sequence goes on along the minus strand of PQMF01000161.1, from coordinate 53,613 downwards.
AGTACTGACTGCAGGAGATCTCGGCCGGCTGGCCTAATGGTAAGGCGCTTGACTTCGGTTCAAGAGATTGCAGGTTCGAGCCCTGCGTCGGTCACATCTTTTTGTTTTTTGGTGGGGTATTGGTTTTTTTTGGGGTTTGAGCCTCGGCAAAGGAACTGTATATGACGAATACGTGCTGTTATCTTACCCGTTCTCGGCTGGTGTGATGGACAGGTCTGAAATACGTGAAGTATTCTGGGTAATATTCCAGGAGAAAGTCTTGCTCTCTACGCTAGAGTAGGAGGTGGTACAAGTTGCTGACATAGGCGGATACTTGAAATACTTGTAATGACTACTTAAAGCGGCCATGGTCATTTTGGTAGTCTAGCGGCACAAGTTGATAGGATAGCACATAATGACATGCATGATTCTTGCGTCTGACTCTTAAAACATAAATAGCATCGCAATTAGCAACTCAGCCTGGCTAGCTTAATCGGCAGAGCGTGAGACTCTTAATCTCAAGGTTGCGGGTTCGACCCCCGCGTCGGGCTTTCTTTTTGCTCAATTTTTGCATTAGATAACATTATCTTATTCGCCTGAAAAGTCACACATAACCTGCACTCTGACACATGGAGTCTGTCAGCTGGGAGTAGGCGACGGCAATGGATCATGCACACGCCGCACCATTACGTCCCCCGAGCAAACAAGCGGCATGTCTGAATTGCAGACGCAGCAAGATCCGCTGCAACCGCGATGATGAGAGCAACCAGCCCTGCGAGCGATGCAGGCAGGGTGATCTGGAGTGCATCGTGCCGAGTCACCATGTGGGGAGACAGAAGGGTGTCAAAAAGTAAGCCCTGACCTGACTCTGTACATATTCATGTTGTGCTCACTGGAACAGCAAACGGACCGGTCTAGATAAAGCGCTGCATCAAATCGAGCAGGCTATTAAGCGTCCCAGGACTGACGACGCGGGAGCTTCGGATGCGGTCATTTCCAATCTGCAGGATCTTCTCCGTAAAGCGCAGAGTCAACAGGTCCAGCAGCAGCAGCAGCAGCAGGTCTCGCAGGACGAGACGGATGATTACTCCGAGACGCTGGACCATCCATACAGTCTGCCTTCCCCTGCAGCAGGACCGGAGGATAACTTGGCCTTAGACGACGCCGAGAACCCGCTACAGCTGCTTGCGCGTGCATCTGATCTGCAATTATCACCGATTAGCGGGGCCGCCAGGCAGAAGTCGTCACCCACAGTGTCGCAGCAGACAGCAGCAGTCTCGCATGTTGGCGGCTATCAGGGCCACGAAAATCATGACCCAGGCTCCAAGCCGTTTTTCATTCCTTCCAGGGCGACTCGGGACGTTGGGAGTGATATTGATCCGGTTGAACTGGGTCTTGTCACAGGGGATGAAGCGGAGTCGCTCTTTTCTTTGTACGTTGTTGCCCAGATGTTTTTGACCAGAGCTAGTATGCTTACGGGAGCAGTTTTTACCGGTATCTGGCACACACTCGATGGGGACTTGATCCCGCAATCCATACGGTGTCGTTTGTGCGTTCTGAATCGGCATTTCTGTTCACGTCGATTCTATCCGCGGCAGCTCTTTTCCTGCCGTCTGCGGCAGCTTTGTCGAAAAGACTTTCCAGACACTGCAAACATCTCGCCAACAGTGTGATTATACAGCGTCGCAGGTCAGTTGAGATTGTCCTGGCATTTATGGTTAATGTCCCGTGGATGGCACCGGGCGAGTGTCTGGGAGACGATGATACCTGTGCCTGCATAGCCATGGCCTTGACTGTTGCATTGGATCTGTCTTTGAATAAGATCGTGACCCCATCGTCGAGTTTCGACAGTGGTCTTCTGAAAAGGCTAGCTAAAGCCGATTGCATTGATGCAAAGAGGGCCCTACGCATGGACGGTTTCGATGATGTAGATGTCGACTCGGAATGGGGACGACGATTACTACGTCGACGAGAGAGGGCATGGATTGCTTTGTTCGTTCTGGAAAGAGGGTACAGGAGCACTGATTTGGCTCAAACTGAGAAGCTCTCATAATGTAACTGACGTTTTGTAGAGTATGCCTGGCCCGCGGACGAAGCTATACAGTTCCTCCGACTACGCTTGTCGAGAATTGTGACCATTGGCATATTTCAGATATCGCAGATTTTCGTGATGGGCCTATGAATTCCGTGGCAGTTCTACGGAGGAACCTGGTGAGTATCGCTTTTGGTATTATGATGGCATTGGCTTATTATCCGACGCTAGGATGAGCTGTTCAGAACGGTCAAATCGCGTTGCGATAATTATCAGGTTGTTGATACAGGACCCGAAGCAGCTCAATCGTACGTCTTCATATAATGAGCTAGTAGCATGCCAAGCTAACTGATAGTAGGATCAAGGCCATGATTGAAGGCTTCTATGATCAATGGTATGCGATATGGGCACCGGCAATTGGAGAAGGCGAGTGTAAGCACGCTCACTATATGTTATACCAAATGACTAGCTAACAAATAAGCACGGTCCCTTCCCCCATATGTTGACATATTGGTCTTCCATACTCGACTCTCGACCTATGCCGGCGTTATCAACCACCCAACGGCGCCGCTTGAGGTAAAGCGCTTCTTCCGTGCTGCGGCCCTTTCCTCTGCGCTGAATGTCTTGCGGGCTGCAATTCAGGGAGAAGCCCGGCTGAAATCCATGCCCAATAACACGGTCATCATGATTTCCTTTGCTGCATGCTCAGCCCTGAGTCTCAGCGTGACCCCAGCTGACAGCCAGTCCAGTCTGGCTCCAAGCGTGCGCAATCTGATCGAGGAGACTGCAGGAGTACTGGAGCGTATCGGAGCTACCCCAAGTCACCGCAGCGGTGCTTCGGTCTTATATGGACGATTCCTACGAGAACTTATCCGGCGTGCAACGGTGGGATCTAGCTCCCATAACCAAGCTACCGAAGTTCGAAGAACGATAGGCACCACGGAGACCCTGCAGCGTCCTTCATCATTAGATGGATATGATCCCGGAATTCCGACTACTCAGCCACCGGTATTGCCGTCCGTATTCCTGTCAGAGCCTCTGCATTTCTCTGCGATGTCCGACGACCAGATTATCGACGCTGTGAACCAAGCTGGCACTGCATTTGGCACGACTGTCCCCGATGTCCCATTGGAGGATATGCTGAGATGGGACTGGCTGGATATTGCCAACGGTACTCCAGACTTCTTGTAGCCTGCTATTAGGGTTATCCATTCAGATCGGAGGAAATGCCGCCTTTTCCGACTCCCGCTCGGCGTCCAGAAGTAGTCCCGATGTCGTCATCTCGCCGTCAATCGGCTCCTGGGATTTATTTGATCTATTTTTCTCGCCCACCTTGTCTTCAGATTTTTTATGTGAAGCTTTAATATACAGAGTCAATGATGGCTACATTGCGAGTTCCAGCATTGTCCCTTTCAAGGAGGTCGCTTGCTGTCTGTCGGCCCCGGCTTCAGTTCGCAGCGCGCTGCACAGCGAGCGCGCGGCCTGCGTTCCCACCTAGTGCCATTCGCAGCGCAAAGCAATATTCGACAGCTGCACCGCAGACACAAAGACTGGCACCGAAGGTCGAGCGTGGCGCGTCGAAGCTGTTTAAGAATGCCGATGAGGCCGTCGCGGACATCAAGAGCGGCTCTACGATCTTGAGCTCAGGATTTGGCCTTTGCGGGGTTGCAGGTATGATTCGCACTTGGAATAATTGAGTAAGGTTATTGATGCTTTATGCCTTGTAGAGACGATTATATCCGCGATGTGCCGTCGAGGACCGGAGAATCTGCACTCTCTAATGGCGATCTCGAACAATGCCGGCGCACCGGGAAAAGGTGGACTGTCGACGCTCACGCAAGCCGGCCAGGTCAATAGACTTATTCTCTCGTATCTGGGTAACAATAAGGCGCTGGAGCAGAAGTATTTGACTGGGAATATTTCCGTCGAACTGTGTCCGCAAGGCACGTTGGCGGAGCGATTGAGAGCCGGAGGCGCTGGGATTCCGGCCTTTTTCACTCCAACCGGAGCTCGTGAGTACACTCGATAAATTGTATTCTACATGGAATTTGCTCTGACTGTCTTTGTATAGATACCTTTCTGCAAGACGGAAAGATCCCCGTTCGCATGGATGCTTCCGGAAAAGTGGTAGAGAATGGCAAGCCCCGGGAAACCCGAGAGTTCAACAACAAGATGTACTTGATGGAGACTGCAATTACAGGTGATATTGCTATCCTTCGTGCGTGGAAAGCAGATGAAGTTGGCAACTGCGTGTTCCGGTATGTCTGCATCCAGATTCGTGTGCTGAACCAGATAACTAAGCATGATATGCAATAATAGCTACACCACCAAGGCCTTTGGACCGATCATGGCAAAAGCAGCCGATCTTACCATTATAGAGGCAGAAAACATCGTTCCAGTTGGTTCTATCAACCCAAACGACGTCGACCTACCGGGTATCTTTGTAGACCGGATTGTTCCTGCCACGGAACCGAAAAGCATTGAAATCAAAAAGTTGCGTTCAACGAATGACGAGGGAACGAAGTCGACCAAGAACGCTGCTTTGGCTCAGAGGAATCGAATTGCCAAGAGAGCTGCAAAGGAACTTAAACAGGGTTACTATGTTAACCTGGGTGTTGGTAAGTTGTCGTTCGTCCCCTCCTATAACTTGGATGATAACAGTGCTAATGCCTTGTGGTAACAGGAATTCCGACTTTGGCTCCATCGTTCTTACCAGAGGATGTCAAGGTTTGGGTACAGTCTGAGAACGGTCTGTTGGGAATGGTAAGCTAGCCGATAGCCATGCTCGCTTGACTGGTGACTAATGAGCATATAGGGACCGTACCCTACGGAGGATGAAGTCGATCCGTAAGTTCCTTTTGGAGACATTCGTGACTTGATCTAACCGGGGATAGTGATATCATTAATGCCGGAAAGGAGACTGTTACCTTAGTTCCTGGAGCATCTACCTTTGACAGCTCCGAGTCATTCGGTATGATCCGGGGTGGACATGTCGATGTATCGATCCTTGGGGTTCGTGCCTTCTCCCTATGTACCTACCAGCAAGACAAGACCCAAGACTAACGAATGTATAGGCACTGCAAGTCAGCGCTAATGGCGACCTCGCCAACTACATGATCCCCGGAAAAGTCTTTAAGGGAATGGGAGGCGCCATGGATCTGGTTTCGAACCCAGATCAGACCAAGATCGTGGTGGCTACCAGCCACACGGCCAAGGATGGGTCGCCCAAGGTTGTGTCAGAGTGCAGTCTGCCCCTGACTGGTGCCCACTGCGTTAGCACGATTATTACAGACTTGGTGAGTGCCCCTGTATAAGAGACGTCAGTCAAGAAAACTGGCAAGTAGGCGACAGGCTGACAAGACTAGTGTGTTTTCCAAGTTGATCGAACGAAAGGGGAGTTGCTTCTGACGGAACTGGCTCCGGGCGTTGAGGTCGAAGAGATCCGGAGCAAGACTGCTGCAACATTCAGTGTTGCGGATCATTTGGAGACCATGGAATAGATCTTGCCAACCTAGTATAGAACAATATATATATCAACAATCTATATGAGTCTTATGTACATATTAAACAGGTGTACCTACTCTACCTATTCTATCCTTATAACTTGGCCCTCGGAGGTGCAAAATTCGGGCCCTGGCCCTCACTAATCGACTCCACGATGCGATCCACGCTATTCAGAATCCACTCATTACCCTCATCACTAACCAACCACCTAACACCCTCCTCACTCTCAACATCCTGCACCCAAGACCCATCCTCAACCGCCTTCCGCAGCCCAAAAACATGTGACGTCACCTGCGGCCCGACACCGGCCTGCGCGCGCAGACAAGCAATCGCAACAACGGACGTCAACACCCTCCCGACATTCGCCCCAGTACTCCTGCCCTGCGGATCCGCCAACAACGCCCCGTAGTTCGCATTCAGGATATGCACCGGCAGATCGGGATGTGCATCCGCCAGCTTGTCATACAATTTCGTCTCGAAGGGGCGGTAGATCGAGTCCCAGAGCGCGCGGCCGCGGGCCCGGATATCATTGATATTCTCGACGTCGGGGGTGCGGGTCGGGACACGCGAAAGACTGGCAGCCACAGACGATGGGAGGGATGCTTTGAAGGCGTTGAGAGAGTTGATTGTGCGCGGGATACCGTTGAAAGAGATGCATTTCAGGCCGACTTCGCGGATGAGTTCGGCGGTTGCGACGGATTCTGCTTCGGTCGACTGAGGCTGAGGAGCGGCTTGTTGGTATAGGAGGGTTAGAGACTCGGGTGAGTTCATGGTCATTGTCGCTGCTGTCTATATATCGTTAGCTTGCTCCGCTGGGCTCTAGAATTATGCATATATATATGAGGGGTGTATACCGATAAAGCAACCCACGAAGGCTGCGACACACGCTTGGCCTGCGCTTCCTGCTGGATACCGCGATAAACCGATTGAATGGAACGCGGGGCAGGCACCGGACCCGGCCGGCCTTGGGGCTGTTAATCAGCGCCTTGAGACTCTGCGACAACTTCGACATGGCGCTTGCCGGTGTGAGTGCGAGTGTGTTTTTGTCTGGACAGAAGAACCTCGGGGAATCCATCTGCGGGAAATGCGTAACAAGTATATCCTCGGACTGCACTTCTGGGCGCCGAAGACCATTAGTCATCGATGACCGGAGAACCGCCGATACCAGGGTAACGCCGTATTGTAAGATAACGTAACGACCGCTAAGCTTTGACCCAAAGAGGCAATCCGGGGAAGCTGGTGGGTAAGATGCGGGGAACCATGCGAGATCTTTGACACAACCGCTGACAGCGGATTGACAGAGAAAGCGCGAATAGGGAGCATGAATCAGCAGGAAAGGCACTGGGTTCGGATGCAGAAGTAGAGCCCGGCGGCCTCTCATATCGTGCCCAGGGAGAATCACGTGCTGACAAGGCATGCTATTTCAAGGATGGCTGGCGTTGGGAATTCGACCACGAGATATAAGCGTGGCATTTCCTGACCTGACCCTCTCACACGGTTGTTGCTTTTGCCTTTGTGCTTGGATATAGGGCTATATTGCGTAGGTGATTATGGATTCGTCTTTGGAGCGGCATTTCAGGCCAGGAGAGAAGTCGCCCGGTGGTGAGGATCCGGTCTACCGTGAGCAGCTCATCCGGCGTGTTTTGCTCAAGCTGGATACACGGTAAGCTTCTTCCGCGGCAGTGGTCGTTCGATAGATATTGGTTAATAACTGATTGGGTCTAGTATCCTCCCTACTCTGGCACTCCTCTTCCTCTTCTCCTTCTTGGACCGCACCAATGTCGGGAATGCAAAGATTCTCGGTCTCGAAAAGGATGTCAACATCACAGACCACCAGTATGATATAGGTCTGGCGGTGTATTATCTTACTTATGTTTGCAGGTGCGTCAGTCTTTCAGTCCACGGCTAGATTAAATGTCTACGGCTATGCTGATTTGTGTTGTGAATTAGCGAACTCCCCAGTAACCTTATTCTCAAAAAGGCGTCGCCTAAGATCTGGCTGCCTCTAATCACTGCATTATGGGGCGTCGTCACCATGTGCCTAGGGTTTGTGCGCAATTTTGCAGGGTTCGTTGCTGTGCGTTGTCTCCTTGGGGCGATGGAGGGCGGGTTGCTTCCGGGGATGGTAAGCTATGCTGTTCCTTCTCTGTATTAAATAGAACGCTGACTGGAAAAGGTATTATATTTATCCTCATTCTACCGACGGAGTCATTTAGCCCTGCGCATTGGGCTTTTCTACACCGCTGCGTCGTTATCTGGTGCTTTTGGAGGTAGGCGGACAGACTTTTCGTATAATGAACTCAACTGACATGTGCAGGTTTGCTGGCTCGCGGGTTGGCAAAAATCGGTCCTCGAGGGAATTTGGAAGGATGGCGTTGGATTCTAATTATCGAGGGTCTGATGGTGAGCGTCACCCGGTCCATGCAATCCACGCAACCCTGACAGAGATGAACAGACAATCGTGTGCGCTGCTTTCAGCTACTTTGGTCTCCCAAATAGTCCAAAGACAGCGTCGTTCCTGACATGTGAAGAGCGTGCGGTTGTTAGTGAGTGGTTGTCGAGCGATAATCCAGGTGCACCGCCAGGGTGAAGTTATCCGTTAGTTTGATCATACGCATCGGGCTTCCTGCTAATCAAGATATAGTACCATAAGAACCGAGCAAGAGTCCTTTCGATGGTCCGAGGTGCGCAGAGGCGTCCTGGAACCCCAAATGTGGATGTCTGCAACAGCTTACTTTGCCATCCTGTCCGGGATGTACTCATTTGGACTATTTGTATGTTTTATCGTGACAATAAGACGACCTAAACTGACTTTCAGTTAGCTTCCAACAATAATCGATGACAGTGGCTTTGCAGCCGATGAGGACCAAGTGCAGCTTTGGTCTGTTATTCCTTATGCTGTGGCTGCAGTTGTTACGGGTAAGCTCCAGCACATTCCAGGATGACTTTTCTGGGTATTGCTCTTGTCTACCTTTGAGATTTCCATAAATCAATATCAAATTACTGGATTTCTGACATAGACAGTGATTGTATCATTCGTTTCCGATCGACTGCGTCTCCGTGGCGTCCTTATGCTAGTCACATTGCCACTAGCCATCGTCGGCTATGCGGTGATTGCTAACAACTACTCTCCCAAGGTCAAATACGGAATGACCTTCCTCATGGCCACGGGGATGTACGGCAGTGTGCCATGCATACTGGTTTGGAACTCGAATAATTCTGCTGGACATTACAAACGGGCGACCACCTCCGCGATGCAACTGACGATTGCGAACTGTGGTGGTTTTGTATCTAGTAAGACCCCCTCTTCTTTCTCTTCCCAGCAATGCAGGTCAGTCAAGCTAACCTGAACTAGCTTTCATTTACCCCAGCAAAGACAAACCGCAGTATCACAGAGGGCATACCGTCGTCCTCGGCCTTCTCGTGTTCGCATGGTTCATGTAAGTTAGATGCGCGATGTTGATCCCAACAAACAGTGAGATAACGTATCTTGACAGGATTCTATTCAATGTCATTTACTGCGCTAAGGTTAATCGGGACAAAGCGCGGGGGAAATATGCACAGTATTCTGGGTATAATGATGATCGGAATCCTGAGTTTAAGCTGGTTTTGTAGTGCTAAATTGCTGTGAATTGGCCGGGGGATTTTCAGGTAGCAGAACTGTCGTCTGCCAAACGGTAACAAAGCATTCAATTACTCGTCAGATCTGGAAATATTTGACCTCTTCACTCATTTTAGTGTAATTGGCAAGGGGCATGGGCATGTTGAGTGCTTGGTGTACACGGATGAGTGCTTCCATAGGCTATACAGCTTTGCCTGGACTTGTTTGAACAGGTTTCGCCGGATATGATTCTACTGTGTAGTACTTCCGGATTAGCGTTGTGCCGAGATTTGTCACTTCTCGGTCTTCGGGGCTATGTCATGACCGAGAGGACTACAGAGTACGCATACCGGAGTATAATACTCTGTACTTGTACGCCCCCAAATCTGTATTTCTCCTGCAAACCACCATGTCTACCAATAATATCGCCTTCACTGCTCCTCTCAATCCCGCTGGGGCCAGCCCGACCCTCAAACAAGAACAAATCTGGGCCGGCCTACTCCTCAAAATCCGCTCCGCTGAGACCTTTGTGCCAAAGGCCATCCAGTCCACCCAAGTGATTTCCGAATCTACGGACCCTTCCACAGGGAACCCAGTCACTGTGCGCGAAGTCGTTTTCCGCGAAGACCAGCGTCAAGTCAGAGAGACGGTTACAGCATATGAGCCTTCCCGGGTGGTCTTTGTCCAGCCGGATGGGAGCACTGTTAATAATGTGGTCAGTGAGGGCGCTGACGGGGAGCTATACATGACCTACACCTTTGAGTGGAAGCACCCGGGGGCCTCCAAGGTAGAAATTGCCGCGTTTTTGGATAAGGAGAAGAAGATGGCCAAGACGGCCGTCGAGGGAACGATCACCGTCTTGCGGGAGTTGGCCAAGGACGGGAAGATTTGAGGGTCAATACGTGATTTAGAGAGGCATATCTCCAGGCTGAAATGAGAAACGCAATGAAATGTCAGTCTAGACTCGAGGATTTTTCCGAGTTATACATGTATGGTTAATTCAGGTCCCGTTAAGATCGAGCTCCCAGTGGCTAGTGACTACAGCAGACACGAAGCTGGAGACTGGGTAGCTATTCTGTATCCAACTTTTTAAAATATATGACTATCTAACAGGTGAAGGGGAAGCTCTAGTCAGCACCAGTCGTTGTCTGGGCCTAGCGTAGTACTACATACAGTAATACTCCGTATTTGTAGCGATGATGTCATGCCTAAGATCATATAAATAAGCGGGCTACGGGATATGCTGGTCAATTCTTATACAACCTGCTAGATTCAGAATGCCAAAGCCAATTGCAATCATTGCCGGTGCTGGGCCGGGAACAGGCAGCGCCGTCGCCCGCCGGTTCGCTCGTGCGTACCCGGTGGTCCTGCTTGCTCGATCGCAACCGTCCCTCGACCAATTAATACAGGACATCACGCACAGTGGAGGCTCTGCAATGAGCGTACCTACCGATGTGACCAGCTCCTCGAGCATGAATTCGACAATGGAACAAATCAAGACCAAGTTCGGTCCTGATCTTGACATCGCGGCGGCAATCTACAATGTTGCGAGTAAATTCATGAAGAAGCCTTTCCTAGAACAGAGTATCGACGAGTTCCTAGGGAGCCTCGAGCCGTCTGTGAAGGGTGCATTCAATTTCGCTCAGGCCACACTGCCGTCGATGTTGAGTGGAGGCAAGGGACAGTATCCGCCCACCCTCATTTTCACCGGTACGAGATGCTCGAATGTAATTGATAGAACCCCTCTAACTGTCTGTAACAGGTGCAACGGCTGCACTCAAGGGAGGCTCTGGATTTTCGGGGTTCGCTACGGGCAAGTTTGGAATGCGTGCTTTGTCCCAGTCTCTCGCGCGGGAATTCGGGCCCAAGGGGGTTCACGTCTCCCATGCTATCATTGATGGGATCATTGATACTGAGAAGACCAGGGGTTTTGGCCAGGACATTCCAGATTCGAAAATTGATCCTAAATGGGTAAGTGGATTAATATCTATCTCCAGGACAACCAGATTCTCGTACTGACCATCAATCACAGATTGCGGAATCATACTGGTTTATGCACACCCAGCCCAGGACTTCATTTACGCATGAAATAGACCTCAGACCATATTCGGAGACGTGGTAAGAAAGAGCTTGTCTCTCCAGACTGGTCTTTAACAGTCCAACGCTCTTGGATTTCTCAATGTTTGTATAGCAATGAACGCAAGCGAAATGGCTGTGCGGTAGGGGTTGGTTTGTCTTATCGCTTGATGAAATCCAGATGGAGTTTCTTTGAGAACACGACATGATGTGGCTCCAGCAGATAGTGTCTTGGAGAGTTGATCATGATGCTTCCCGGAGCATGAAATAATGAGCAAAGAGGCAAGGCCAGCAAAGAGGCAAGGCCAGCAAAGAGGCAAGGCCAGCAAAGAGGCAAGGCCAGCAAAGAGGCAAGGCCAGCAAATCAGCACAAATAGTGACAGTCAAGCTAAGAGGATGAAGCATTTCGTGGTTATTAAACAATTAAGCACCAGATTTCTCTATTCGCTTGTAGAACTGGTTTGTCCGGTGACTTTGTGTAGCCTACTCGACCGCAACAAGGGGTCAGCTTTCAAGGGAGCCCACAGCAAGTAATGGGTTCATGGTCGTGATTTCACGTCGAAAATGGCGCATACGTCTAAACAGTGGCGAGTGTACGGCTTTTTTCTGGGTGTTGGCAAAAGTTTGTCACTGAGTGTGAGGATTTTGGTGCTCGAACACCTACTAAATGAGGGCTAGGAGCAATATAGCAGGAAAAGTAATCCTGCAGCTGCTACTGCTTTCAACGAGAACGCTACAATAGTCAACCGTGGCGATGATCTGTCCAAGGGCAGCTTCCTGGTAGACCTCCAAAGAGCCCAAATTCCTCCTAGTTACTTGATAAAGCCTCTACGACTGTCTGTAATAGTGCTCGGAAAGGAGGACTTGTACTTTCTGGGTCTGCCAGGAGCAAGTTTAGAATCTGTGCTTCGTCCCAGTGTCTCTCGCCCATGAATCCAAGCCCAAGGGTGTTTGTTCATGTCTCCTATGCTCTCATTGACAGGATCATCGATACAGGGCAGTGGAGTCCCAATATCATCTCCAAGCACTTTAACGGCTAGGTTACTTCCTGGGTGTCTCGTTCTTGTGCTGTCGGAAGAAATCCTCCACCTTGGTCCAAGTCAGCTCGGGATATCGGTCATTATCCAGCGGTTCGAGTTTCCCAGTCCCAGAAAACATGTTCGTCATGTATTGCAAGCGCTGCCAAGTGGGGAGCGTCTCGTTCTCCCCCCCGAAAAGACGTAAAGCTCGGATCATGAACTCCATGGACCCCACGGGGCCCATCCATGAGGGCTGATATCGTGCACCTTGCACCTTGCTCTGTGCGACAGCAATATCCTGTACATTAACCGTATCGCCCGCGATGCGAAGGAGATTTGGCGCGGGATTCGGGTCTGCAGCCACAGCGGCCGTGTACGCGGCCGTGTCCGCCATGGTGGTGAAATCAAGCAGCTGCGTCGGCTGACCGATATAGGGGACCTTCCGGCTTTGATGATTGATCATCGGCGAATCGCCGACCATCAGATCCATAAAAGCGCCGTTGAGGATACTCGTCCATGCGATACCCGACGTTTCCAGCCGGGCGTGGAACTCGCGGCGCAGATCCAAGTTCCGATTGGATCCCGGTTTCGTCTTAGTGAAATCAAGCGAGAAGTCGGAAGGGATGAACCTTGGCACCTTGGCCGCTACGGAGGCCTCAACGAGGTTACCCTGGACGGAGTGGATCACGTCTCTCAAGCCCTGCAGTGTGGAGATGACAGAGATGGCTCCGGTCAGCTCACGGGTGAGAGCTGGTACCTCGGACATGTCAACTGGAGTGATGGCAATGCCGGCGCTGCGAAGTCTTTCGGTGCGAGATGGATCGGTATTAGGGCGTACGAGCGCCTTCACGGCCACGCCTCGTTTGGCCAGCTCCATTGCAACAAGCCGACCCAGCCCGCCGGAGGCGCCAGCAACCGCAACAAACGGTGAAGCCATTTCAGTTGTGCTTATCAGTGGCCAAGATGGTGTGAGAAGCGTTGTAGAGTCTTTTATTTTGAATAACTACTCTCAACACATATTATGACCATCATAATCGTTACTGTCATGCAAGCTGCGTCGTGGCAGTTCGGGCTCCGTGTCCTGTTAGTTTAAGCTCCATCTGACTAAAAGGTCGGGCTTCGGCGTCTTCAAGGCCGATGTCATTTTCTGCCAAGAAATTCTTTGTATCTAGGGCTATTATCCTGTCATTGCTCTTCAGAACAGAAAGTAGAGCCATGTCGGCAAATCGCTCGCTACGTTTGAGAAAGAACGAGAGAGAGAGAGAGTCATGACAAACCTTGGCCTTGGATCCGACGTGGGAGAGAACAAAGTCTCCTCCAGCCTCGATCTTATAGAACCCCATGTTGAATTTGATATATCTATGCTTGGTGAATGGGCCAACTGTTACCTCTAGGACCTGTATTCTGCCTTGCTCTGGGGAATATAAAACCTGGAATTGTCTGTAGTCTTTTTGAGTAACTAGTGGGAGACTATCTAGGAAGGAAGTTGTAGAGTAGGGCAGTATCAGGCCTGGAAAAGGAATAATCCTAGCCAGATCCACCCCTTCACTAACCCCTTCAACAGAGTCCCTCTTTTCATTGAAACCAGTGGATAAAGATCAATCTTGAACAAGAGCAATGGAGAAAAGCAAAACCCAGTGACAACGGGGAAGCGTCCTGACTGGATCAGAACCAGCGGTCGATATAGCCACGAAAGAGAGCCGTAGCGCTGGAATATGATGAATATGAAGTGAGGGATGAAGAAACGATAGTAAGAGAAAGCAATTGCACGAACTGAGCAATAAACGACTGATTGACAGGTATACTGACTGCCAGACTCGGTAGTTGAGAAGCGTCGTGTTGGCACTTAGATACAAAGGAAATAAGCGATTGCTTCCGTCAGAATCCACAGGTTTTGACTCAACCGATTCGCTAGTAAAATAGGTGGGAGACCCGCCGGTGGGTTGTTATTTGGGAAATGGGGCTGGCGCTGCATGATTGATTGATCATTGTTCCGCGCAGGAGCCAAGAGTTGATGACGGATGTCTTCGGTGATACTCGCCTGGTGGTCGTTACTCGCGTCAAGGTTACTTTCTTGCAATTGTAAGATAATTTCCCCAGAAAACAATCTGGACTCGGCGTTAACTTTCGCCTGAGGGGAAGACAAGTAAGTTTTGGATGATCATTGATAGGGGGTCATTGGAATGCTTACTTCACACGAGACCACAGAGGCCTCCTGGAATCGGGTCGATTTCTGGTTGTTTTCCGCACGCAGGTAATGCTGGATTTGTTGGGAATGGCTCCCGAGTATTCCGTGAGTAAGCCCAAGAAGGGTACAAAATGACCAAAGCCACCATGTAATCGTGTATGGTGATCCTTATTGGTGCTAGCTGGGTATTCCAACAGGTCCCGTTTGCTTATAAGGACTGCCGGGACCGCATCCTGACATTATTAGTACAAGAGGTATGGTACTGCTTCCATGTTTGTTTGGTGGGATAGGAGTGTCATGTCACATCCTTTGGCCATCGGAAAGAGGCGACATGTGTCAAATTGTCCACTGTTTCCATCCCTCAGCCAGCGACTACCATATCTGTCTTCGATGTCCAAGGCCCAGGAGAATGTTGAGATTGATGGACACTGTTCCAGCGAACTCGTCTCGTACAGCGTTGACAGGATTTCCTGTCCAACTGGGTCGCCTTGCACCACGATGTTCTCAAGCCATTCTATAATCCTGGTCTGATCCTGAACGGATTGGACCACATTTTGCATTTGCTGCTGAACCGTCTCACCAGCAGCTCAGAATGTTGCGGGATGGTAATGGCTCTGGGTGGAGCAGGGGATGGATCCTGGCTCCTTGGCCAGGAATACAGGATCTGCCCTATAAACCAGGTCCTGTGGATCCTATGGTTATCAGACCCCCGATTGCCCCTAGGAGGGAAAACACGAGCGAAAGGACGTCGATCGAGAGAACTCCATCATAGAGGAAAGGAAGACTTAGCTCTGTATGAAAGAGGAATATGGAGAAGCGAAAGAAGATGGGAAAGGGTGGCAGGGTGAGCAAAAGAAGCAAAGATGTCGAAAAGAAACAAAGATGTGGATGAGAAGCAAAGCAAAGATGCAAGAGATGCAAGATGAAGAAGAAAAGGAAGAGGAAGGAGAGGAAGAAG
Source organism: Aspergillaceae sp. MA 6039 (assembly GCA_003004485.1). Taxonomy (NCBI): domain Eukaryota; kingdom Fungi; phylum Ascomycota; class Eurotiomycetes; order Eurotiales; family Aspergillaceae; species Aspergillaceae sp. MA 6039. The sequence continues at coordinate 38,256 of PQMF01000161.1, read as the reverse complement.
AGGAAGAGGGGGGGGGATAGAGGAGCCAGCAGTCATGGGGAAGGTACCCAGTGGCCAACTACCACAATAGGAAGGCGCACCTTGGACTGGTTTATGCCCAGGTATTTGTCCGGTATTCTGGTCACACTCATTAGCAACATGAGGCCATAATTTGGCTAAAAACATAGATATCAAGTAACTGGAGACGGTCGAAACAGTCAAGGAAGAACAATGTCAAGAGTATACTATCAAGTACAGTACAGTACAGTACAGTCTAGTCTTTCTCCAGACTTGAGGTATCGGCTACAGAAGACTTGCAGTAAGCTCTGGTGTCAATAGGGCTTTCTTATGTCCCTCTGGCTGGTATGTATGCATCGATGGGATGGTGTATTATTCGTAATTCTCAGCCCACCAGATAGCCCCGTCCAGGCTAGAGTTGGGGTGGCGAGTGACGGTCTGGGAGGAGCCAAATGGCCAAACCCATTACAGAGCGGAGGATCTGGCCAAATGAGACAGTTGGTGAAATGCGCGTGTGGATCGGATAAGCGGCCATAGTGAGGAACCCCGGTGGAGGAGAAAAAGAAGCCTGGAAGCCCCCAAAGATGGCTTTATCATATTGCATGATTTCGAGACCTCTAGTGCAGCACAATGGCAACTAATAGGGACCACAGATCTGTTCCGCGATAATGTGTTGAGTTTGAGCCCAGGCAGCGATTTTGCCATTCATGTCTATTGCGGTGGGTTATTTAGTATGCAGACTGAAAGCTGTACCTAGAGTTGTACTAGACGGTCATGGGCTCAGCATCGCATCTTGAAAACTGACTACAGAGTCTGGTTCTTGAACTCTGTCATCCAGAGACTGAAGAGAAGTCACTCACTGTTGTTTCGGTTACAGCTGTGGCAAGTTGGCGAACAATACCGTAAAATCCCGGTGTTATAAACAGACTTCCGGACAGGATTAGGATAACGATTGATGGGCAGAGCCCAGTAATAGACGGCCAATTACTCATCTCTATAGCCGTCATTGCGGTATCAGAAACGACTTAGAAGTAACCGAACTTAAACCAGAACTGCCAATGCCACTTTGGAAAGCCCTTGGGGTAACCATAGACTTCCTGTTAGACTTCCTCGGATCTGGGCTGCTTTCTCCGGACAGACGGCCAATCGACCCCATGCATGAACCTTATAACGACTAGAAGTGCATCTAGACTTCGTCTATGATGAGCCCGGATCTTCTGACAGGTTTTGGAAGTTCGCATTTCGTGCCCATGAAAGAGATAGTCCAGGTTTGACATTCCTGGTAGAGAGAAGTCTTGGGTAAGTGTGCTGTGCCAAATCCATTTCTTTGTTTATATGCTTATGCCGTGGCCTGGTAGAGACGCTGTGAATAAAGAAGAAACAGTGAAGGAATGTCTACTGCCTGCAGCTACCCGATCAGGCTTAGTGTGAGGGCTAATGTCTAGACTGCAAGAAGGCAGCCTTAACAGTAAAACAGGTATGCAGACCAATAGAGAAGCGATTGATAATAATTATTTTCCCTATTTCAGCAGCGTTCACTGTATTCCCCAGAGAGGTCATGACGTCGACCAGAACTGCAGTGCTGACAACAGGATGATGTCGGGGTGAGTTTATTCGATAAAACCATAAAGTCAACAATAACAAAGTAGCATTTGTTGAATACAGTACCAATGGCAATTCTTTTAATCAGTTTATTTGAAGTAATTGAATTCAGCAACATCCGAAAACGGCGACCGAATATCCACTGCCGACAACGTAAACATCCAGAAACAAAGAACAGATAGAGGACTGTACATGCATCCATCGCACGCGATTCCACCCGCTGTTTACCCATTGCCTGGCCAATAATGTCGACCATCAACAGGCAAGCACCACAGCCCAAGAAATCCACTACAGTCTAGACTCTCTGTCTGGACTGTTTTCTTGATTTGTGCGGTGGAGTTTCTCACCCGAGTCGACTCGAAGTCAATTAACCGGTGGGCCGTAACTCAACTCAATAATATTATACACTTACATGCTAGCAGTAGCGGCTGCCATAGCGTCGGTTGCATCCTAATCCTTCCGGCCAAAGCACGAGCTTCAGTGTATGCCAGGTACACTCGACAGAGACAGTCTTGTTCCATTTGGCAACTTCCCCAACCAGCATACGAAACCATGGTTCAGATGGGCCTTCCCCCCCCACTCAATATGCTTTTCCATGTTTGAATAGTTGCTGGATTGCAATGGGATTGGACCATTGGGGCTACCTGCTGGTGAGTCAGCTGGCGCTTGCCTTTGAGGGCGAATTTGTCCATGGATGATGTTGGGGACGCGCAAGGGGTATTGTCGCTTTGTGTACGCGGTTCAGGGGTAGTTATGTTCCTGAATCTGAAGCTGGGTATATGCAGATGTCCATGTTGCTGATGGAGATGGATCTGAGAAGATCTCCTGGTCTGAACAGGGCGGCTGGTGGACAACAACGTGCCGAATGCACTCGAGGGTATAAACCTAACATGTGTGCTTTGCATCTTGGCAATCTATGAAGACTGCACTGGCGAAGTCTCGACCACTGTGGAGGCCGGAACTATGATCTTTTGTTTACGACACAAGACCCGCTTGGTCAGAGCACCAGGACCAAAGGAGAAAAAAGAAGGCCAGTCACGGCCAACTCTGATGTCCACCGGAACAGAGGAACGGAAACAAAGACTCCAGGATGTCAAATAGAATTCTGTGCTCGTCGCTTTTTCCGGCAACAAAAAGCACGAGATTGGCAATGGCCCAGCGTCCTGGTCCTGTCCCACTCGTCCGTTCCACAGCACGAAACACCAGTTCAATCTGGCCCAGTCCAAGGAACGGCCAGGTACCAACTTCAGCGTTCTGCGGAGGGTGGGACAAAGCCAGCCAATCCCTCTGCTCTTCTTTACTCGCCGGCATCGTACCCTCCTCTTCTCTGTGGTATCCAATGGCACACCCGGACAAGGTCAATGTCAACCATGGCAGGATTTGCTCTTGTGCCTGACGGGTCGCTGACGCATGTGCCTGTCTCACCGATCCAAGGATTCTGGCCCAGTTCCTAGCCATGGCGTTGTTCGAGACCACGGATTCAGGCCCGGAGTGGCAAGCAGATACGCTGTTTGCCGATGGTTTGGGGGTATCTGGAAGAAGATAAATAGAGGTCAGTTTCCTCGTCAGTCCAGGATCATTCATTTCCGTGCTTCATCTTTCTTTCTTCTTTCGTACAGTCTTTTTTTTTGATACCCTTTTTTATACTTGCTTTCTGTTGCGGGTCACTCTCTTATATTCTGCACCAAACCTTCCTTCTTTTCAAGAAAGAAAGACAAGTCAATCGCTTGACGTTATATATAAATACACTCTTTCAATATGCAGTTCTCCAAGACTCTCTTGCTGCTGGCAGCCCTCACTTCTGGCTCGATGGCCGGCTTGAACAAGCGAGCATCCTCCACTCTCATTCCTACTCCTTCCTCGGCGTCCTCTTCCTCCTCCGGCGGAGGCAGAGGTACCTGGACAGACAGCCCGTCTGACGGCTCCTTCTCTACCCAGGGCTTTGGCGCCTCGACCGGTTCGGGCGGCAGCGGAGTCTCCTACCGTGGCAACGTGGGCCAGCCCTGGGGCAGCAACATCATCCAGGTCTCGTCCAGCGATGCCTCGAAATACAAGAACGTGCTTCAAATCCAGGGCCAGAACACGGAGCCCTGGAACGTGGTTTTCTGGAACAAGATGGGCCCTGACGGCCAGATGAACGGGTGGTACGGCAACTCCGCGTTGTCCTTCGAGCTCAGCCCCGGCGACACCAAGTACGTCGCTTTTGCGGATGACTCGCAGGGTGGATTCGGGGCCTCCTCCGGTCCCCTTCCCACCGATGCCAGCGGAGGATATGCCTGCACCTGGGGAGAGTTCGACTTCAAGAGCGCTGGCAACGGTGGCTGGTCTGGTTTTGACGTCTCGGCTATCATGGCTCAGAAAGCCAGCCTGCCGGTGCAGGGCATGAGCATGTGTGACGCACTTGGTGGTACCTGCTCCACCATCTCCACTAACGCTGCTAGCGTCAACAACGCATATACTTCGGCGCAAACAGCAGCTGGTGGCATCGGTGGAAACATCAACGGTGGTGGTGCCGTTCGTGTGGCAGTCACCATCGACTACAGTGGTTAAGCGTGTGTTTTGCGTGTGTGTTGTCAGATACCCGGTGTATCTATAGATTTGATATTTTGCTGTTGAACCATGCACAGGTCCTGGTCATGTATCCTAAAAGTTAGTGCAATGGTTGATTCATTCGTCCACGAGATCAGACCAACCTCCACATACCCCGTAGGTCGCATTGCATAAAGTCCATCCGGGCTATAGTACTCCGGAATACCAAGGCAATAATATCTCGCATACAGTCTTCCGGGCTGTAGTACTCCGGAATATCAGAGCAATAGTGGCCGGACTATAGACCCAAGCGGCAAGATCATCTAGTCACACAATAAATGCGTCTTTATATCAGAAAGTGCCGTGATTGCAAGTCCGCTTTCCACATACGGGATCTGGACAAGACGGCCGATATCCGAGATGACACAGGATATTGACCTAGCCAGGAGTAAGCACGGAATGACAGTAGTCCTGCACCAAAGACAAATTACATAGCATCGAGAACACAACGGACGTGCCGAATACACCGGTCAATAAAGGGGCATAGCATATACTCCGTATAGGCCTTGTGTCCACCGGCATCCATGCAGACCTGCATCCACGCTTACCTACCGTCTTTCTGCAGGAGAGATGCCATCAACCCTGCCCAGAGATCCTCCGTGAACCCCAGGCCAGCCACCGGTCTCCCTCCGAGATGTCGTTGCCACATCGCCGGGTTTCAAACAGGCATGCTTTGGCTTCAACGATAATCATTCTTAACTTGGCGCTTTGTGGGGAAAGTGCGGGGGAATCAGGAGAACTACACGACGGATTAGTATGCAGTATTCTTCTATCTTTCATCATGCTCTTCTTTGACCCTTCTGGTGTTCGTTCATGACGACCCGGGGGGGATACTCGCGGGGGGATACTCGCGGGGCTATGGGGAGGTTCATACTGAGCGATCCCCGGATTCCGTGATACGGACAGGGTTTCACCGTGCGATTGACGCTGGGGATGACAGCGGCGTGATACCAAGGAATGCCAGATATAAAGACGCTGGCTGCTCTTGTTGCGCCTTTTTTTGCGACATGAATTATTGTTCTGTATAGACATCATGTTTCAACCGCGCCAGCCTTGGTTTGGTCTCCGAGGGGGATGGTTGACCTTCTGGGTGACCGTCGCCTGTGCCACAGATATGACCCTATTTGGTTATGACCAGGGCGTCTTCGGTATGTTCAACCCTGTCTATCTTTCTCTGGTTGCCTTTCTGACAGGATGACAATCAGGCGGCATTATCGTCACTAGCGACTTTCTCGATACTCTGCAGCTCCGGAACAACGCCAGTCTGCTCGGTACCGTCACGGCGCTCTACGATGTCGGCTGCCTGTTCGGCGCTATTTTCGCCATGTGCTATGGCGAGACTCTCGGTCGCAAGAAATCCATCATGGTCGGGACCACGGTTATGGCCATGGGCGCCCTCCTGCAGACAACGGCCTACGGAGTCCCGCAAATGATCGTGGGCCGGATCGTGGCTGGTCTGGGGAACGGCCTCAATACAAGCACCGCGCCGGTTTGGCAGGGGGAGACGTCGCAGATCAAATGGCGCGGGAAGCTCGTCGTCGTGGAGATGGTTCTGAATATCGGAGGGTATTCGCTGTCCAACTGGATCACGTATGGGTTCTCGTACGTTCCGGGACCGGCGTCATGGCGGTTCCCACTGGCCTTCCAATTCGTCTTCATCATCGTGCTTTTTGTGACGGTGCCCTGGTTACCGGAGTCGCCGCGATGGCTGATCGCTCATGGCCGCCCCGACGAGGCCCGCGATATCATCGCCAACCTCGAGGACATGGATCCTTCTGACTCCTATATCACAACCGCATACACGGAGATTGTCGACGCTGTCGAGTACGAACGCCAGAATGGCCTGTCCTGGTCCCAGCTGCTTCGCGGCAAGACAGACAACCAAGGTGGCACTAGTCCCATCCGCCGATTACTCCTGGGTGCCGGGACCCAGGCCATGCAGCAATTGTCCGGCATCAATGTCACGACGTACTACCTGCCCACAGTGCTGATGGAATCTGTCGGCATGACGGAGAAGATGTCGCGACTTCTCGCAGCGTGCAACTCCATCTCGTACCTCCTCGCCGGCATGGTAGGGATCTCGAGTGTGGAGTGTTGGGGCCGTCGTCCTCTTTTTATGTTCAGTGCCATAGGTCAGGCCTTCTGCTATCTCCTCATCACTGTTCTGCTGGCCTTCAACGAGAAGCCGGGATACCCCTACGCGGAGCAAGTCGCCTCAGCCTCTGTCGCTTTCTTCTTTGCTTACTACGTCTTCTTTGCCAGCGGGTTCCAGGGCATCCCCTGGTTATATCCCGTGGAGATCAATTCGCTCAGCATGCGAACAAAAGGCGCTGCAATCGCGACGGCAACAAACTGGGCGATGAATTTCATGGTCGTCGAGATCACGCCGATTGGGATCCAGACTCTCAAGTACCGGTTCTATATCATCTGGACGGTGCTGAATTTCGCATTTGTCCCGATTATCTACCTTTTCTACCCCGAAACGGCGAACCGCGCGCTGGAGGATATCGATCTCTTCTTCCGTGAGAGTCATGGCATCTTTGTGCATCGGAACCCTGAGGCATTATCGAAGAAGAGACCGGCACGGTATGTCGAGATGGAGAGGGAGCTAGTGCACCATGCCGAGTCCAAGGCAGTCGAGATGGAGGGAACTGCGGAGCAGATAGAGCGGGTGTAGCTATCATGAGATATATGAGCCTAGGGCTAAATTGGTACCTGTTATTTCCCTTCACTAGAATACAGCAATCTACGAAAAACAAATTAACAATCACGGAATGTACGTACGTAGTGCTATCTTTGGCTCACGCTCCTCTTAGCAAGCCTCTTCTTCAACTCCAGTGCCTTTCTCTGAGCCCTATAATGTGGCAGCACCCAGCTCACCGTCTTCTGCAACTCACGCACCAACTCCTCCACAGGCACTTGGAACAAGTTCTCCCTCTTGGTTTGTAGCTCCGGGACAAGCCTAGCATACGGAATCCCAATTCCCATACTCATCTGGACCTTACTGTCGTCTTGGCTCGGGGCGTTTTCCGCTTGACAGATCATCTGCACCTCATCGCGATAGCACAGATATACGCCTAGAGAGAACACACTCACCAGCGGGTTCCGGTTCCGCTGGTACCATCTGATGATGGCATTTCCGAGGTCAGGCATGCTCTGCGCTTTGATTTCCTCCGCAGTTAGGTCGAATTGCTTGAAGCTGCGGATTGGCGGAGGACGACGTTCGTGGATGTCGATTACTATCACCACGTTCTTCCGCTTGCTGCTGCTGATGGTAGGGTTTAGCTGCTGCCCCGCGGTCTTCAGTAGTGCCCGAATAGGTTCATTAACCCCAATTTCCATGCCCGCGAACAGGGAAACATCCCTATCTTGCTCCTCCAGTCGCTTCTTCTGTCTGGTGCTAGGAACCGTGGTGGACTGCTGATGGCGACTAATCCCGAAGACCAAGTCGCGTAGCTCGTCGAAGAAGCCCACGAGTGTCGTCTCCACGGCATCTTGTAACGGGCCGGGCTTGCCTTGGATGATAATGTGTTGCCTGTCGGTGTCGTATTCAATCGCATCGCGTATGTGCTTGTTGCTGCCACTGCTGTCTCCTTCGGCCCACCATCTGGTGCACCAGTCCTGCCATTCCGTTGGACGGACTTTGAACTTGTCGATGGTGTGCTTGCCTTCGTCTAGAGAGGCTTGCAGCGTGGTGAGCAGGGAAGGGGTTAGGGCTTGGAGGCTCTGCACGTTGTACAGGAGTTGGTTGGTTTTGAACCGGGGAGAGTGTTCGAAGAAGCTGATGTCCATCTTTCGTCTGCCGAGAGATAAACACAGATAGAGATGATTGTCATGATGAAACTGCCAGGGCGGCTCTTATATATGGTGGATCTGGTCTCAGTGTCTTGGATACCTGGTCATTGTACCAAAAAAGCCTTTGTTAGCTGATCTTTGGATGTGAATAATATAGACGGACGGCCAGAAAAAGAGCAAAGGAATACTCTGCTCAGTAAGACAAAGCCTTTTTATGTGTAGGACTGGACAAAGCAGTGCTTTACCTGTGGCCAAGGAAGTGATTGAAGAAGTAGGTCTATGCTTTCAGGCTGAATGGCCAATGTCTAAACGCCTAGGGCTAACGGTATTCACAAGAAGAGTGGCAAGAGGTATAACCAGATAGAAGACGTACGGAGTAGCTCAGAGCAACTAAAGATAATTCGCGTTCCAAACCTCGGACAACTTTCCGTCCCATGTCGTAAAATCTTCCACCTGGATAAGCTTGACACCAATGCTCTCGAGGCCTGCGTCAATGTCATTCCTCTTCAACCATCTCTCAACTCCCGTCTCAAAGTCTTTGAACCAACTCGCCTGGATTCCGATCTCGAAGTTCTCCCACTGCCGACTCATCGCCAGGTCATACCAGGGCCGGAACCATGCCTCCTCCACTTGCGGGTCATCCGGGACGCTCCCTGCACGCGGCGTGCAGGATTTGTTCAGGAGATGGATGACGACGCGCAGTTGCTGCAGGCCCGTGTAGGACAAGCGCAAGGTACGGAAGATGGTAGCGTATGCGCTCCAGGTTTCTTCGGTCATGGCCGATGGCGTGCTGGCTTTGGTGACGTGTAGGAGGGAGAGGCAGGTTATGGTGGTGAGGTGCGAGCGGACGATGATTTTAGGGAGACGGCAGAGTTTGACATAGGAAGCGATGAGGAAGATGTTCGTTCCGTATAGGACAGGGAGGGCTTCTTCGTACCTGTCATTCAGCCAGTCAGTTTAATATTCATTTCCGTCCTTGTTTCCCCGTAACTAGGCACGGAAAACTCACCCAACCCGACACGTTCGCAGCCATTCCACCCCCTTTAACTTATACTTCTGCAACTCTTTGCGCCCTAGTCTCTTCAAATCTTCCAGATCATTTGTCCGACACATATCCCCTGGTTTGGCTTCCTCCTCATCACATACCCGATGCCACCACCGCCATTGATCCGGTGGCCTTTTATCCCGCCCCCGACATCCCGGTGCATATCCAAAGTCGTACTCCAGATGCACCGCGCGCTGGCCAAACAGCTCCGCATAGATCCGCTGTCGAATCTCTACGGGCAGCCGCGTGAACAGCGCGCTCTGGGTCTGTGGGTTGACCTGGACCGGGTCACCTTCCGTGGGCTCTGGTGGCGGCGTCACTGGCCGTCGGGGTGGCGGCAGTGGCATCGTGGTGTATTCGCGCAACGATACATCGGCGCTGCAGGTGTCATAGTCGATGCCGGTCTTGCTGAGGATGTTTTTTTGAAAGTCACTCGCGGCGGGGTCGTCCTTGGGTTTGCGGCGAAAGCGCTGCAGAAACCGCGGCATGATGCACAGAGTACTCTGGAGTATGTCCAACGGGTCTGCTGGGTCTCAATTGATGATTCGCGAGTCAATTGGTTGTGCTGGGACTCGCAAATCGGTCAATCACGGATGGAACCCTCGTATCGAGATCCGTCGATTTGCAGCCGATTTAAATCTGTTCTCCATGGGTCCAGCGTCCCGATCGACAGGGGTTTGTGGATCCGCTCCCCTGAAACAACGCTTCGACTTTCTGCCATTGTTGGCTGGTCACTGCTCACATTAAATAGTATCGGTGCTCCGAAGGATGCGGTAGTGGATGTTCATCATTATTGAAAGCCGAGAAACTACTGTACTCTGTTAGACACGGGCAGGCTTTTTGCTTTCCTTAGACTGCTTAATCTCTTTCTCAGGAGCCTTGGCCTCCTCTTCGCTAACTTGTCTTCGCGAGCACGGAGGGGTTCTTAAGCATCTCCTTTCGAAGACAGCGATCCTGCTCTATATAGGTCTCGACGCTTGTTTTGGAGATGCCGCTCCCCCGTCCAGATCCTGGAACCGTTTTTCACGTCTCACCATCAAGCAGAACTCTCATGATCATCACGTCAGGTTGTGTTGTCACACTCGTACTGGACCTGTCACATTGACAGGTCAATTGAATTAATATCAGACTCCTGAATTTCATCTAGAATCAGCTTTTTGAAAACGGCGGCCTGCAGCTTATCCCCCCAACACATAAAAGGCAAATAGACACGTGTACTGGGAGTCAATGAAGGCAGAATCATCACTGTCCTCCATCTTGAGTTTAACTCTCCATCCTCTTCACCGTCGTCCGAGCTTTCTCCTGTTTCCGGTGTGTTGGATCCTCGGAAATAGACCGGGAAATATTCGGCTGGACATTCGTCTTTGTCTTTCGGGGTGTCTCCTATATCGCACTCATTTCCCACATATACATATTATCCCACAAAGCTAGAGGAAGTCGTGACGTCGTCTTCTGGAAGCCTAGCAACGTGATCATTAGTCTTAGTGCCAACTAGCTCTTCGTATTGTGTCAACACTCAAGTGACACATCCAGGGAGAATGACTGAATGAGGGAACCGATGAACAACCATGCGTTGTGATGGTACTGTCTATCCCAGGCAGAGTGTCGTGACTGCACCGGCCCTGGGTCCTTCCCAATTGGGAAGAATGTGCAAGGGCGGCCAGCTCAGCGGTCAGATAGTGCCATCATTTGGGGAATTCTTCTACAGTCTCGATTGTCTTAAGGCTATAAACATCTGCAGTATGATTCTCTACCTTAATATGTATGTATGGTAGAGCAGTGTTAGTTCCGGCCCTGGGTCGTTCCTCGTCCAAAATTCAGAGAAAAGTTCGGAGCAGGGTTCGAAACAGGGTGACTAAAAAGACTCGTACTATTAGTACCAAAAGCAGGCGGCTGTGGCTGTGACTTATGATAAAGCTGCTTCCACGTTTCTGCAGACTTCTTATGCTCTGCGATCTCCGCTTCGTGCTTCTTGATCTTCTGCTCATAGTCTGCGATATCCTTCCCTTGCATCGTGATCTTCTGCTTTTGCTCCTCGAGCTTTCGTTTCTGCTTCAGTGCCTGTTTCTTACACGTCCGCATGATGTCTCGCACCAATGGGCCACCGTTTTCCATAAGTTCAATGAACTCAGAGTCTTCAAGAGTTTCCTCAAGAGGCATCCTCTCGCACCTCATCATGATGCAGAACCGCCTCAGGGGGTCGACCCGGCTGATCGTATTATTGTAGACGTACTGGACGTGTCTCATTGTCACATTCGTTGGTTTGCAGAACTCTCCGTGGCATCGAATTTCGGCCATGATCAAGCGCTTGAATCCGGGTGCTTGTAGCTTGTCGGCTAGCACGTAGCAGGTAAATTGTAGCATGAAATCGTATTTATCATAGACGGTATTGTAATTGCGGCAGTCGTGAAGGTCATCAACATTCGTAGGTTTCACGGGTTGGTGTGAAGCGCCCCGTCTGCTTCCGCTCTCTCCTTCTCTGCTTTCGCTCCCTCCCTCTCCATTTTCGTTCCCTCCCTCTCTATTTTCGTTTTCTTCATCGTATCCATTGACTCCTTTGTTTTCATGGTTCGAGTCCGCTTCGCCTCCCAGCGAATCTGGCTTTGCGCTTTCATCATGCTCGTTTTTCACATTTTCATGAGAGCTTAGAACATCCTTCCAGACAGCACCCGTATCACACTCATTCCCAACATACGCATACTCCGCAAATACAGCAAAGCTGACGACATCGTCTGTCGGAAGCCTGACCACATTGTCCTGGCTCTCAATAAACTTTGCACTGCGCAGCATGTGGCGGAAGAAGTGAGAATGGCGGCATAGAAGATGTTGGTGGATATAAAATCGGTGCTCAGACTGACCAACAAGGACAGTGATTATGGGACTGCTAAGCATTCTGTAACTGCCAGTATCAGTGACATGAAACCGTTGTAGCACCGCGAAAAGGGTTGCAAATATTTACCTCCATAGTCTTCCCGGGTCCAGGCTGGAGTCAGCATCTCCCTCTTCCCCTTTATCTTCCTCGTTCTTCTCCTCTTCTTTAATGTCATCGCCATAGTCATCTTCGTAGCTATCAGATTCATCGCCCAGCGGTCTGCCCTCTGCATTCAGGAGACCGGCTCGAAGCGCTCTCAATTGATGTTGCGCGTCGACTGCCGAATGAGGCAACACTAGAGGTCGTAGCTGTGGCAACTCCATAGCATAGATTGCTGGCCTGGTGCAGTCACCAGTCTACTCCAGGAGGAGACGGGATGAATGAAGTACCACGTTGTGATGGTGGCTAGAAACGAGATCTGCCGCAGCCTCATGCAACCAGAGCACGTGATTCCCCAAATTGGAAAAGTAACAATATTTGTACAGGGATCTAGCGCCTTCCCAATACGGATTTTCTGCTGGCCCATCGGGTCGTCCACTTTACTCTGGATCTGGAATAATCTAGATCGTAGCCCACCGACAGAAGGTGAACAACCACCAAGTGAGTTCTGTGTATATCAGAAATTGTGATTAAGTCTCCTCTTGTCTCATTCGACCTTTATTTACTGTAGCCCAAATTGGACCACACTTCAAAGAAAGAGACACAACAGTCATTCATTGATATGTACAGACCGAAGTGACTAATTCGCTGCAAGAACTGCCACCGACCATGCCGGCAAATTGAAACTAAATGACCCATTCTCACCTGCTATATCCTTCTCGGAAGGCGTGACAAGGGTCTCGCTTTCCGAATTGGATGCATCGGGATCATTATCTGCCACCACGGTCAATTTACCATTGCTCGTTCCCGGAATCGACACGGTCATGTCTTGCGCGTCGGAGCCGTAGTTGGCCATCTTGACGAAGTATTTGTCTCCGGCGCTGGAGGCTACCCAGTATACAGGTCCAAAGGAAGAATCAGACATGACTTTCTTGATGGTATCACCGCGGTTGGCAGAGAAGAGTTGTTGGACATAGTAACTGGTGGTCTCGATGATATTGCCCGGGTCTTGAGTGAAAGGGACAAGGTCGGGCTGTATTCATTAGTTTTCTGGATCTCAGTCTCATTGAAATTTATCATTGTAGTCGAACGCACCGTCCACTGGGTTGACTTCACCAACTGAAGCAATGGTGCATAAGCTGCCATCTTCACTACATCACTGTTTCTCTCCAGTCCTATCATAAACACGGCCTCTGCAACGGATCCCTGCATGTTGGGAACATCAATTTCCCATCGGGAATACTCCCCGATAAAGTATGGCACAGACCGGTCCTGATTATCGAACATGTTGAATTGGCTGACGAGCCCATCGGCGGTGTTGTAGTTGTGGTAATCCACCCATACGCCTTCAGGCAGATCGCTGGGTAGACAGGACACGTTGTCCGTGCTAGCGATGAGGGTTAGATCGGGATAGGATTCGTGGATTGCATCATAGAAAGCCGTGAACCGTTCCGCGTACGACTCGCAGCCTCCGCCTAGGTTGTCTTCGTTGCCAATTTCGACCATTGCGACGTCGAAGGGATCTTCTCGGTCATAGGATGCTCGAAGGGAGCCATATGTGGTACTGGAGTCACCCAGGACAAACTAATCCGGTCAGTCTGATATATCTACTATACTGCGCAAGGATCATACCTCCAATTCATTCAAGACATCATCGATAAAAGGCTGGAGGGCATTGCCAGTGATGGGAGTGTTGCCCCCGGATTCCAGAGCAAAGCCAGCCCAAACTCCCAAAACAGGAGTGAGATTCATATCTTCGCACCAGTAAAGGTACTCCATTAGGCCTTTTATGTGTTAGTAGCGCGGTCTTTCTTGAGATAACAGACACAAACCTAGTCCGTCAGTGTTGTAGTACCCCCAGGTTCCGTAACGACCCGGACGATCCTCAACAGGACCGATTGTCTCATTCCACTTCCACCGCGAGGCCTCGTCATTGCCCTCACTTGAAGACATTAGCTGGATATGCGGCAGTCGAGCTTTGCAGAGCTTACAGATTGTTTCCGCCGGGAAACCGCAGAAAAGATCCCTTGACGGCCTCCAGGGTATTGGCCAACTGACGCTTTAGGCCATTATATCTATAGATATCAGTGCCATCCTAAAATTCGAGCGAATGTGACAAACCTTGTGTGATATGTTTCTGGGAAAAGCTGCAAAAGACCAAAATATAGCGACTTCCCCGCGGTCAACTTGCTGTCGACCGTCAATTCGTACAGAGTGTCTCCGTTTGGGGCTTTGATCGTAGGGAATGAAGTAGAGACATAAGTGAATCCATCCGCTTGCGATGACACAGCGAAAGAGGTCGACGCATACTCATTGCCGCCGTTCTTTCCAACCAAACGAACAGTGACATCGCTGGAATAGTCTCCCTTGATCCAGAAATAATTCTGGAACGTGCTCCCGTCTACGGGAATACCCCAGTAACCATCGTTGGTGAATCCAACCTGGCCGGTGGCGCCCTCAGGGACATCCAGTCTTAGGCTATGGGGGATTGCAGAAGTCAATGGGTTTTCTAAGTCGACAGCAATAATCGCATCACCCACACCAGCCCATGCAGTCAGATTGGGTGAGCTACCCTGCAGGCCATTGTTGCGGAGCATTTGGCCATAGATGCCTCCATCGCCTGAATTATTGATGTCCTAATCCAGTGAGGATAGAGACATCCTAAGTTTGGTAGTCTAACATACCTCAAACATGAATCCGTACAGAAGCGAACTGGATGAGTTCCCGCCCTCAGCGGACACCTTCAGTGACACACCATGGACATGCTGAACCACAGAGGACAAGATCACAAGGGCACCAAGGCCCGGAAGAGCTGAAAAGGCAACCATTGTGCCGTTCTTGTTTGCTTTCTGGATGCATTTTCAGAGGTCATCTGTGACTCTTTAATACTTTCAGTCACGATTAACCGGAGACATCAGAGAACAGCAGGATCTTTTTTTAGCCGACGAATGCTGACTGAAGTCCTCTATACTTCATCGAGTCCTGCATGAAAGAGCACTACCCAAGCACTGACACAGACTGCAAAGGCAGGTAGGTATTCAGCCGACGGGTGGCATCACGGGCAAGCCAATTATTCACATGAGATGCAAGTACTACATCCTCCGAGGGAATCCCCGGGAAGAACACGAACAAAGCCAATTGGGAATTTCTCGGGAAGAAACCGAAGACAGTCACAGCCCAAGGTTTCAACCAAGCCGAAGAACTCGTACAAGTACCTGGCCATCATGGCTTCCGTGCGGGGGGGGCACGAGATCTCAGGTTAGTGACAAACATGTTCATCACGCAGAGTGAAACAAACTTCGGGATGGGCCGAAGGTGATCGTGTGACGCTGCATTATTGACACTATGCCAGGGTTGTCAATCTGCGAAGACATGTTAGCCCAAGAGAACTCCGTGCAATACGGGATTCTTGAGGCATACCAGGATCTATCTCGGCGCAGATCAGCCCGTTGACCACGAGTCCACAAAGCAATGTTGTTAATAACTTCCGACGCTAAGACGGAGAGGTCTCAGCTGAGACATAATGTTTATTTACTCTCGATTTACTCCGGATATTTTCCGGTGGTCCAAGCAGAGCTTGTGGAGGAATCGAAGGGATGAAAAGAAGACGAGGAGATACAAAGGAGAGGACGGGCAGGTCACGGGAACTGACCCATGCTCACTCAAACCAGCACTCGTTATAGTTATTTCTCTTCTCTTTCTTTTCACTTCCCTTCACCTCCATCCATGCAACATTGTCGATTTCGTCGAATCTCCGTCTGACTTCTTTCTGCCCGATACCGCAGGCATACAATCTGACGTCCATGACATGACATGACTCATGGAGCCACCATCCAAGGTTGAGACCAAAGACCTACCATTGCATCCCACGACAACAACGCAGTTCGACATCATCCAAAAGACAAATGAGCTTTCAAGGCCTTGCTGAGTCATTCTGCCACTTCATCTGCGGCGCAGGTATGATAGGCAAGCAGGCAAACAAATGGCAGCCTTTCCAGTTGTCAACGGTCTGCTGACATTTCTCCTTGACGGCTACACACCTTGGAATTATCTTAATAGACTTGTGTGAGTCTGTACTTCTGACAGTGAACGTTGAAACATTATTATGGATGGCGCGCAGGAAGGGGACCTGGTGCACGAGCCTGTTGGCGACCATCCCGGTAATGACAAGCGGCTGTGGAGGTAAGCAATGTGAAGGAATACCCCTCGTTTCCCAGTGGCTGATGTCCTATGATTACATCGGGACATAGAATGTTATCCAGTCCTATGGTCACCATTTGGGTTGGACATTGGGAACGGCCATTCTACATCAACAGCGAGCTACTATGCCGCTACTCTCTCTTCTTTCGAGAGAAGCTGCGCAATCCCGGGCCCAACAGCGAAGAAAGTGTAATCAGACTGCGCGAAGACGATGAGACCAGCTTTGCTGTGTTCGCGGAATGGTTATTTCTCGGGGAAGATTGCGACACGGGGAAAATCTTGAAAGATACCCTGAGTCAGGGCAGAGAGAACGGAGCAAGCGAGGGCAAAGGCGTTGAGAGATACGTGCACGATCCGTACGACTTCTCGCTGCAGTTCCGGTGCTACAAGCTGGCGAATAAATTGCAGGCCCCGGGTTTCAAGAATCAGATCATGGAGGAGATTCAGTACCATGGGGAGTTCTGCGGCCAGGAATTACCGACAATGGAGCAGTTACGGTTTGTTTACGAAAATTTTGGCCGCGATGATCTTTTGTGGCGGTTTTGTGTTAATGTGAAGCGTTGGGATCGGCGATTTCGAGATGCCTATGGTGATCCTGGAAGTATATAAACTGAAAGTTTTGTGAAAGCGCGTCCGATATTGAGAGAAGTAAGCCCAGACAATCTAGGGCTAATATGCAAAGGAATTCTCACTGAAAATAGTATTGAGCCTATTTACAAATGCCTGTCTAGTGTATCGTAACATGCATGAATATCAAAGTTGTATTTGTGAATAGCAGCGTCGAATATAATGATCACCTCAAGCTACATGATGCCAGCACCATGGTTTCTGTGACACCTTTAGACAGAGCTCTCCTCCGGAACAGCCTTAGGTTTGTAGTTGGAGAACTGCTCGGGCCACAAGAAGACCTTTTCTTCGTTGGAAGGAGTAGCAGCTGCGAATTTGGGCACCTGAATACATCAGTCAGCATGAATCTCCCGCAAATGTCAAGCAAAAAAGAACATACAGCCTGTCTGCTGGAAATTCTCCGCCACATGTTCGCTCTGGGGTTGAACCGTGCCGGTACACCAGCACCTCCGGTCTTCTCCAAGTCTTCCTTGATGATACCCTGCACGTCCTTCTTGATGTCTGCAAACGTCTCGAAGGGGGTATATGGGATCTGGTTAAGTTTGCAGTATTCCTCCAGTTTGAGACCCTTGCGCGCGAACAGGATATCTGCTTCTCGGGCCGCGGTAAGATCTGACACGCCGTCGCCAATGAAGATAATCAGGGGAATCTCGCCTTCAACGCAGAGGTTGGCGGCATCGGCACGGCCTTGGTTGACAGAGAGTGCCTTATCCAGACCGAGTTCGGTCTCGTGCAGCCAGATGGGTTTCCAGGGGGCACCGTCAGTGCGGATATCGGCGTCGTTCGCCACGATGTTGATACGAGAGGACTGCACGCAATCAGTAATTTATTCTTTCGAGCATTAAACATGCTGGACATACTTCCTGCGCTCCCATGAACGTATCCAACACCTTCCGCAGAATCGGCTTCAACCCAGAACTAATCACGTTGAAAGCAATGCCCTGTTCTTTGCAGAAATCGTAGAACTCTTTAAATTTTGGGTCCATATCGAGTTGGGTCCTCATCAAGTCGAAACCGTCCTCGAGAGGAATCGTCAGAGATGCCCACATATCCTCTGAGATGTCACGAAAGGATCGTTCGCCGGACTTCATTTGTGCCTCGAGCATTTCACGAAATTGGCTACCGCCCCCGAGGTTGTCGACGAGGACATGGCCTGTGTCTTGCATGAAGATTGTGCCATCGAAGTCTGATCATTAGTCTGGGATTTTGCCAGACATGCTTGGAGTCAAGGCATACCTGAGAAGATGTTGATCTTTCTCTTGGTGGTAGACTGGTCTGTCTTTTTATCCGCCATGGTTGCTTGTGTAATAAGCGCTTTTCTTTCTTTCTTTCTTTTTTTTTGACGGTAGTCAAGAGTAAGAGCCGAAGGAAGCGTTCGAAGAGATAGGTATGTGTAGGACCAAAGAAAAAAGACCAGCAACCAGAATTGAAATACTTCGCCAGACCGTGGCGACCCTCCCCATGACGTCGAGGAGCCCCGAACCAGTAACGCCGATGATTTCTGCATTGAGAATGCGATTACTGTTTCAGGGTGGCGATGATGCTACTTGGTGGGGCCCCAGAAAACCGGATTAAGACGCTTTGATATCATTCGCCGATCCCGAGTTCTCTCTTGGTGCCGATCGGTAGTTTATCGGCAAGCCGAGCGTCTGGACTACGCTGGAGGTGCCAACTGTGGCCAATGTGGACGGACTTCTGGTAAGGGCGAGGAGGGTCATTGAGTGAGTTGAGTCCAAGGAAGTGGACCATGGCTGCTCCGCACTACTCTGTACGTATTCACGCCTTGTTCGACAACCGAGCTTATCTGAGTCAAATGAGGCGAGAGGCAAAGAGGATCGAGGCTCTCTCGTAGTACCTGGCTGTTCCTGGCAGGTGGCACAGAGTACTTGTGAGAATTCAATAGAGGCAGATCGGCTGGCCAGACCTATTGATGTTGGCTGCATGATACTGCATATCGACTCATTCACTGGATTAGGCGTTAATACGTAGTATGTACATAAGCTCTGTAGGCACTACAATACAGACTATAAAATCTTTTCAAACAGGTAAAGTAACGGAGTAGGCTCACGGACTCACGGAAACTCCTCCGTCACAGTACTAGGAAGGCCAAGTCGTCTCTCAATAACGCCAACAACCTTCTTCCAATCGCACATCCCCCCTTGCCCTGTATCACCACAGGCCAGTGTCTTCGACTGCGGCGGCAGAACCTCCACCCACCACCACTCCTCCTGGAGAATCGCCAGTTGCTTCGCCGTCAACGGATGCGTCCACATCATACTGTTCATTGCCGGCGCGACCAGAATCGTCGGCCCCCTTGCATTCGAGTCACTGGTATCCCACGCCCGGATCACTGTTGTCAGAAGATCATCGCACAGACCACCGGTCATCTTCGCCAGCACATTTGCTGACATCGGCACTATCGCGAGTAAATGCGCCCATCGACGGAGCTCGATATGTAGAATGTTGGCCTCTCGGATCCAGGGCACCACCCACTCGTCTTCGTCCTGGTGGATGGAATCCACGTTGGGGAGTGAGGCGAGGGATTCCACGGTGGGCTGTTCTGTGGACTGACCGGCGAGGAACTTGGCTGCTGATTTAGTGACGATCACGCGAATAGACAGGTTGGGGTGTTTTTTGAAGGAGGATATAATGAGGGGCAGTTTGATGGTGGCCACGGAGCCTGTCGCGGCGAGCAGTAGATGTGTTTTGCCATCGTTAATGGAGGAGGCCACTACTGTTGCCGGTGAGGCATGTGGTGGTGGAATTATTGCTTCAGGTTTGGCAGTCATTTTGCCTGTACGCCTAAGTAGGTAACTGTTCATGGTCATGAATGAGTTGCTGACGATGCCGTAATGAAGTCAGATCGCCGCTACGGTGGGCGAGATATACCCACTAGACAATTTGCGTAGTGCCATAATGACCTCAGTCAAAATGAATGATTAATCCATTTCTAGGCAATGGTGATAGGTTAAAGGTCAAGTAGCTCATAAGAATAGGGTGACATCTGGAGGTGGAATAGACATCCCACTAGTCTACATCTTCATGCATGTCAGCATGTGCTTAATATTCTGTCCCTGAATATACTCTAACAGTCCCATTCTGCTATACCTTATTGCCCACTCATACTCTCTTGCACATGAAGGCGATTGGGACACCTACCAGGTCTCAGACACCGTGATATACCATCTCAATCTTCTCGAGACGCCAACAGGCATGGAGAGGCTATAGGAATTCGTCAGTAATGAAGGAACGTTAAAGTGTGCTTGGAAACCATTGCATCTCCAATGTCCGACAACCCTTTCCTCCTTTCTTTTCTCTTCCCGGTTTTCATTCCCCATATTTGTTTAAATTCGACAGGCGTAGGGCTGGTCCACTGTCACAATGGATTACCAAATCGGGCAAAATTGAAGCCATCTGGAGATCTCCTTAGGCTATGTAAAGTACGTCTTTCGGGGCTCCGACTGCAGATCTCGGGCAGCGTCCGAGAACGCGGATGCCTGGGTGGGGAATTTTCCTCTCTTAAAAGACGAATATCTTGAACCTTCGCATCTGTCTCCAACAAGGTATAATAACATTGGATTATGGCCTCCCCGCCACCGCCGCCACGTTTCTGGACCCGAGCGCTCGAGGAAGTCGGCCTTGTCACGCTCTGGCACTCTTCACGAGATGTCAAGTTTCTCTGCGCCCAGCGTTTTGTCCGACTGTTTGCTTATGGTGGCTCGACACTCATTCTAGCATCGTATCTATCGGCGCTGCACATCCCGGATGACCGCATTGGACTGTTCATGACCCTGACCCTAGTTGGAGATGTGGTAATCAGCTTCCTTCTCACGCTGTTTGCGGATGCAATGGGCCGCAAGGCTGTGTTGGGACTGGGGTCTGTCTTGATGGCAGGAAGTGGTGTGGTTTTTGGCCTGTCTGGGAATTTCTGGGTATTACTTGCAGCGGCCGTGTTGGGGGTTATTAGCCCGAGGTAAGAGACTACCTTAGCCACTTTGCTGACCGTCTGGCGAACGTATTGTTGAATATGATGCAGTGGGAATGAAATCGGGCCATTTCGCGCTGTGGAAGAATCCACTTTGGCCCACCTCGTCTCTGATAAAGTCCTCAGCGATATCTTTGCCTGGTACTCGCTCGGTGGCACTGCAGGCACGGCTCTTGGAATGATGGTTTGTGGATGGGTCATCAACTTCTTGCAGGCTGTCAGGGGCTGGGAGTATATTCCTGCATGTCGTTTTATATTCTTTGTCTACGCGGCTGTAGGCGCCATTAAACTCTTCTTGAATTTGGGGTTGAGCCAGGATGTCGAGGCTGTTTCAGATCAGAAGCAGCAGCAGCAGCAGCCAGATGCATCACAGGCACAGGATAGCGCTGCAGCAGCAGGTGAAGCTCAGCCCCTGTTGACTGACAGATCCAATGACCCGGAACCACTCCCTCAACCGCAGCAGACGTCCTCTCTGTGGTCCATCGACAGAGAGCTCGCATTCACGGTCATCAGCCTGTCCATCCTCTTTGGTCTGGACTCATTTGCGTCCGGTCTTGCATCACTGTAAGCCCCCCACCACATGCACAGGAATAGGAAGTATAGCAGGCTAAAACTCTCAGGTCCTGGATGACATATTTCTTCAAACGCAAATTTGACCTCCCAGAAGGCAGTCTGGGCTCCATCTTTTTCGTTACCAATATCATCTGCTCTGCGTCCACATTGGTGGCGTCTTCTATTGCCAAGCGCATTGGTAATGTCAAGGTATACTTCCTTCTCCCATTTGTTGATCATCGTATTATATTGACGTAACAGACAATGGTCTTCACTCATCTCCCCTCGACCATCGCCCTCTCCCTCATCCCCATCCCCTCCGCCCTCCCCCTGGCGTTAGCCTTCCTTATCCTCCGCTCCTGCTCCCAGTCCATGGATGTCGCTCCGCGCTCTGCCTTCCTTGCCGCAGCGCTCCCGAAAGCCCAACGCACAGCTATTATGGGCTTGATTAATGTCGTGAAAACTTGTACACAGAGCTTGGGGCCTCTGCTGACGGGCATTTTGGCAGAACACCAGGTGTTTGGGCATTCCTTTATCATTGCTGGTGTGCTGAAGGCAGTTTATGATATCGGGATATTGGTTTGTTTTGCTGGGAGGGATCCTTCGAGGAGGGCTAGGTTGGGTGACAGTGAGGGTCGGTGATCGGTGACTGGTACGACACCCCCGAGCGACCTCCGAACCCATTTCATGGGTCATGAGCCAGGGCCTGCCAGTATACATCTAACGAGCATGGCATCCCAGGGGGCTTTATACTCGGACTAGAAACTTGCGAGTTGAGTTTTAGTCAGTGAATGAGTCGGATTTTGAACTCGGACTCGGTTCATAAACTCGGACTCGTCATGATACGCTAGCTACTACTACTACAAAACCAGGACCAGGGCCGCAGCTCGTCCGTTCAGCATCCTTCTCACTCCGACGCGGGTGAAAATTGATGTTCGATCGATTCTCACCATAGCCACTTGTCCTCTGCTAGCCACCGGAGTCGATTCTTCCGCCATAGGAACAGCACGCGTTCTCAGAACGATACTGATGTGGAACAAGGAGAGTATGACCATAACACAAAGTAAGATAATAATACAAGAGTGCTTGAAAGTTCAATATTCTAAGTGCATACACAGTGGCTTCTGATAAAGGATTGCAAACAGATTAATAATAATAGTCCAGTCTCTCCGACACCTGATCCTAATGCCTATTCCTTAGTTAAGCAGTTTCACAACATCAGTAGACAGTAAAAGCAGCGCAAAATGGCAGATTTTATCATTACTTGTAGTACCAGGCCCAAATACACATTCAAAATTGAGATGAGATCTGTGTTGCGTTGCTCTGGAGTTATTGTCTTCTTGTAGGGGTGGGCGAGTGGCATTTGATGATGGGTTTTGTTGGCTCTCTCTGTGAACAGAGCTGGTGTGTCTCTTCTGCTGATTGGAACTTTGACCTCACCTGAGCTGTTGATGTATTTCGGTCCAAGTCAAAATAAGGAAGGAGCGACAGTTGAAGTCAGTAGCGCTTGCCTCTCCGTCTATTGACTAGGCTTCTCCCACTCCTAACGCACTTTCCATAAATGAGCAAGCAGTCAAACGTATAGGATGCACGTGTAAGAGGGAAATATGTGAAGAGGCAAACTGCTAGGGACAACCTAGGGCTTGTTCCTACCAGTAGGCCAAAAGACCACTATATCTGGCTTCTTGCAAGCCAGACATCCCTAAGCACCTTACATAGTAGCGCACTGTTAGGCTGCTCCCTAACACCACCCTTCTCAAATGTTGGGAATTCATGACATGGGTCCCCTAGGCGGTGTAGGGTGGCCATGTCCCTTATTCCTTCAATGGACCATGCAGGCTCAGGGTATGCAAACAATCTGAGATCTCCATCATTGTGGATCCACAACCTTCTGCGACACTCTTCCTCCCTTTTGTCCCTCTGGCAGACGAACACCCTCATGAGACTTGACATGGAGCACCAGATTGTTGGTTGTACTGAACTTGTGCTAGTAAGGGAAAGTAGTCAGTAAGCAGTTAAGAAGCAGTTGAGTAGATTGTTTATTACCTGAGCGCGAGAGCAGTCTTCAACGCGGCAAGAAACTTCTCCATATATCATTTTCACGGTTCCATCCGAGGCCTTATCTGCACATCTATTAATCCCCTAGCTTCACTCCTCCCCCTCCTTCGGAGGACGATGATGATGGGAGGATGACAATGACAGGAGGACAATAGAAATAAGGACAGCCAAGTTCCAATAATAAGCCATTGTGTACATCAACTAAATCATCAGTGTCCTGCTGCCTTGATGACTGGGAGGCACAGCGCTTTCTATGAAGTTGTCCAAAACACCAGTTGTTTCAGGAGGCAGGGCAGCAGACCAATCTTCTATCACTTTTTCTTGACTTGTAGAGACATAGGAAACAAAGTGGGTAACTCAGCATGTGGCATGCTCAGGATTGGGCGACAAACCCTGGGAGCAGGAGATAGCAGAAGCCATCTAAACCACACCCAGGATGTTGTATGAGGACACAGGTGTAAGTGCCATCACCCAACTATTGACTGAACACAAGCCACACGCCAGCTGGTTAGTAGTTGGGTGACCACCAGTGAATTCCGGCTGTTGTATGCTTTGATTTTTTTGCCTTCCAGTAGTCTACATTTAGCCCTAATTGGTCACTTCACAGCAACAGATACCCATGAGTTCAAATCCATGCTGATCTAGTTTTTGAAAGCTATTTAATTCTTGCAAGAGACATAGTACATATAGTTCTTCAGCTTGTAACTTAGTACATACGACCACAGGGTGTGGAAAATAGGGCTTCCCGTCCGCTCAGCCGTACTCAAGCCACACGCCGGCTGGTTAGTAGTTGGGTGGGTGACCACCAGCGAATCCCGGCTGTTGTATGTTTTTGATTTTTTTTTCATCTTTGCCAAGTGGCCTACAGCCCTAGCTGGGTGCGGGTGATATGATGCTTTTGGAGTCAAGGGTGAGTGTTGGGATGATAGTGAATGAGCAGGGCCACATAAAACCAAACAGTACTTATAAGAACACATTTGGCATAAATAAACATTTTTTTCACTTGACTACCAAGCTTTCGTTTTTGCCTTACGTTTCCAGAGGCACAGTTCTGACGCTTTTCCTCTCTTCAAGTATGTCACATGCTCATGGACCACCAGGAGGATTTAATTTGTCAATAGACTGTACAAGAGAAAAGGTAAGTAGGCAAGCAAGGGAAACAGAAATGGATAAGACAGAACAATTGTCAATGGTGATCATTATGAATACATGATAGAATGACTGTCCATGGCCCATGGGCTTTGATGATACTGGCGGGAATGCAGCCCTAATAGTACATAAAGGCAATGCCCAGAGTACAATTGTTGCCTGGTGATGGCTTGTTCAAGTGATAACGTCTTGCTCCAATCCATATATTTCCCTGTACAAGTCGCTAACTCTCGACCCAATGGTCTCATCCCCCCCACGTAAGCGAATACTCTTCTGTTGAATAGGCAGATAATTGAAATACTTGTAATGACCACTTAACAGTGGCCATGGTCATTTTGGTAATCTAGCGGTATTTTGAGTCAATAAAAGTCATCATCTTCCATCCACCTCTTGACTGTCTTTCTCTCAATTCCTGGCAACCGATTCTTCCTCAAGTAGCAAGCTAGGTAATTGACCGCATCTTGAATGTCGTATTGCTTAGCCGCATGAAGACCTCCGCCGGCGAGTCTGTCCAATTTGGAGCACAGGGCGTAGTTCCAAGGCGCGGCCGGTACGATGAGGCCTGGTATTACGGACTCTGCCTCTCAGCTTAGATCGGTCATAACGTGCGTAGGGTCTAAATAGTGCAGACGGTAATAATGAAGATAAAGTAGTACGGCACTGCCGTGTACTCAAGAGACTGATCGCTGGTTGTCTAAAGAAAACCCATGATCCCCTTTTTATCTTTTGTGCTAGGCACGTGACTTAGGGTAGGCTAACCCCTTTCGGGGTGGTATACATATGGCTCGTAACCCTAACGCCTCGGGCATCAAACACAACTTCTCCCTGCTCAAATTTACTTTTGGGTTAGCATCTCACGTTCGCTTAGCGAGGTAAGGAAGATTCTATTGTTAAACTAACTTCCATTGAGCGACTTGCTCCTCACTGTCGCCTTGCTAGCGGCCTTGCGAAGAAGGTTGGAATCTTCTGCCGCCATGGCTTCATTGAAAGAGCTGGAGGTTACGGGTCGTCTCTCGAGTTTGCAGCATTATAGTGCTGACTGCACGTCCCACAGCGACAACATTTAAGTGTCGACCCTTCTTGTGGATTGCTTTTGCAACTAGATCTAGACCTTCAACCAAATCGTCTCGGGTAAATTCCGGCACGAGCGTATGGTTTTCGCTGGCGGGTGCTATTTCGAAGAGGCTATCGACAGCACCGTGCCGATCTTGGCGTGAAAGTGATTGTTCCCTTCTCTTGTCCTGACCAAGTGCTGGAAGCTGCAGGGATGTCGTGCACAGTTCCTTCTGTACTAATGGTAAGCCCAATTGTATATTTCTTACCTTTCTGCACGAAGATATCAAGAAAATATGCAGATTAATAGTTTAAAGACCAGGTCTATGACTCAACTTCGTACTGGATATCCTAGTGCAGATAGTAAAGAAAAGGAGAAAAAGGGTTGAGTGAGGCTGGTGGTGGCAGAAATAAATAAAGAAAGAGGCGTTCATGCAGAGCTTAGGTAAGGTAACCCTATCTGTTGCCACTACCACTTATTCTATCTACCTCCTAAGTCAGTCCAGTGATCTGTCCTTTTTGTTCTCTGTTATCTGGTGTTGTCCAGGTCCGTTTCCGCTTGTGGTGGTGGTGTCTGTCTCTCCCCGTCTCCAGCAGACGTCGCTCTACCACCACCAACTACGCCTATTACGACTACTAATTCGGACCTTCGCACTCTCCCTACCCAAGTCTCTCTGTCGTCTCAATTCGGGCTCCTCAAGTCTCTCCCATTTTCGTCTAGGTCTTTTTTTGGGCTGCGACGCCTTTCATATCACTAATTCTCTGTGCCTATATGCAAGCATTTCCCATTCCAGGATGTGCGGCTTGTTCTCCCATCTCATTTCAAAACTCTCCCCATCCCCAGACAAGCCCTGCAACGTGGCCGTCGTCGAAATCGCAACAGCTGTGTCATGGCTCTTAGAACACCGAAGAAGTTACATGGAAAAGGGCCCCAGCAACGGCAAAGGTGTTGGAAGAGCAGCCGATATGGGTTACAACGGTCCCAAAGTTGAAGGAAACGCTTGTGATACCAGCAGTTATGGGAGAGATGCCTCAGGAGGGTTACTTGAGTGCACGGTCTTTGGCGATGAATGTCATTGCTGAGAATCCTCATGTACTATTTGTTTAGGCTGTGACAACAAAGAAAGCAATAACGTCTGGTAATTTCCATGGCTACAGCTCCTAGAAATACATAGACACTAGTCAGATGATCACTCTAATAGGCCGTCGACGTTCATCATCCCGGAGCCCACCAACAATTGCCGGGTTAACAAGTAAGCATTTAGCTTCAGTGGCAGGATGGAAGATCGTTTGCACGAACTCTTTCAGCGTCCAGGCAAGATTCAAGACACCACCTCCAGAGGCAACAGTACGTTCGTATGCATGCTGCAGTGAGTCAAAGTATAGCCATTCCATCCCTGAACCTTCGTGGACATGCCCAAAAACATGCAGTCGCGGACGAACCTGCCACAGTTCCTTCAACAAGTATATACAACCCACTCTCAGCAAGTCAAGGTGCGCGGGCGGCGGGCCATGGGTTATGAGTATGTCGATATTATCAGGGATCTTTCCATCCCAGAAATTTTCGCTTCGGGGGTACTGAAAAGCCCAGTTTCCGTGGCGGGGAGAATAGGGACTGCCGTAAATGTGTAGTTGGCGGCCATTGTTACAGGTGACGGTTGTTTCTGAGTCCTGGAGGTATATAATATCTCCCCAATCAATAGCTCCCCCACTGGCACTCATCCTCCTTTGGGGGAAGTTAGCATCAAGGAGCAGGTCATGGTTTCCGGCAATGATTATCTTTGTTGGATGGGGCTGCAAACGCAGCCAGTTAACTGTTGCTTGTAATTCTTGGAGGGATCCTGATTGCGTCAGATCCCCAGCGTGGATTAAAATATCACCATCCGGAAGCTTCGGCTGAGCATTGTGAGTATCCGACACGCAGACAACAGAAACAGGATTGGTGAGCGGTTGAGCAGGAGTTTTGGGTTTCCATGAGTAGAGCTTGTGTGCGAGGAAGACACAGGGTTGGTTCAAGAACTGTTGCCAGGCGGATGGACGCGTCCGGTTGAGAAGGGAGTCCAGAGAAGTGGATTTCTGACTGCCAAATAGAGACATATTGGCTTGACTGTCCAGAAAAGTGGTTTCGGATATTACAGCAGAGTGAATGTACTTGACCTGAGGGCATACAGGTAAACGTAGCCCGAGAATTAATGCGCGTGGCCCTAGAATTTCTTAGTAATCAAGGCCTATGCTCAGCTCATAATTCTTATGCCTAACTAATTAATTAACTAACTAGCAATCCTACTTATGACAAAAGCCAAAGTGAGTGTGAGTTACTCCTAAACCAGGATGGCATTGTTAGGAGTCACAATCATATTGTCTCAATCCTAATTGTACATACACAGAAGGAATCATTAAGGAGAGAAAAGGAAAATAGACAAGAGGTGGGAAGGGATCATTGTGTATAAATATTGTAATCGGAAATAGCTCCACAACTGTTCGCGCAGTTGATTTTCTCTCTCGTTACTATTGCTTCGTTCTCTGCCTCCTAGTCTCCCTCTCATCAATACAATTTGCACTCCAGGCCAGCAAAGCCAACTCTCAAGCACAAGTGTGTTAGAACAGCCCCTAGAGCTCGCCAAGTTCTCCAGCCTGCTAAACCAGATCCGCCACATACTACCAAACCCGATTGCTACTCCAAATGCATCACCAGCAGACACTTGTTTGCTCCTTCAATCCCCTTTGAAATGGATGCTGGATCACCTCAGAGCCACAAATATCCGACAGGAGATGAATCTGCCCGTTAAAAGGATTGTGGCAGCAAAATATCTCCCTTCCCATGATGATTCAGGCAAGTGTGCTCAAGCAAGATTTTCTCTTAGAGCTGTCATGTCTCCAGAGTACCTAAGAGGCATTCGGACTGGCAGGCCTGCATGTGGTCACTTGAAGATTTTGCGCAGCAGACCATTTGATATCATTGACCAAGACGCGCGACAAGAGCTCCTGAGGAGTATGGTGGTAAAAAGCAGATATTTCATTCATCGTCCGTAGCTCTCATTTCCTATGCGGAAGTTCCTCGTGGTTGGCTGATTGAGGTGAATGCCATTATGATTCACTTGTTAAGCTGAGATGCTTTTCATTTACTTATTTTGGGTTTACTTAGATATTTAATTTCTCTTCAGCATCCTCCATCCTGAAGCAGCGTGTCTTTTCCTTTCCCAAAGTCATCCCAAGAATTATATTTGCGCCAACCAACATTTACACAACTCATAATGATCGTTCCCACAAGCGCTGAACAGAAGTCGTTTCAAATAAGTCACTGGTATGGGAGTGAGTAAAAAGAACTTGCAACAGCCAGGCTCAAAGTGGAACTCAGAATACATTGAAACTTTCCACGTTAAACGGTTTGATAATGTTCCGATTCAGAGACTTTGCCTGGGGTTCGTACCCATATCCAATGATCCAGACCGCCCTTCAAACCGCCTTGGGAGCCGGCTGTGTTATGTCGACATACTCTCATTTACCACCTCGCTATCATAGCTATATCTCATTTCACGTCTAGCTATCCAGCATAGTTTCCTGCCTTCCTTCGACTTCTCATCAAACATTGTGAAATTTACTGATGGCAGAGACAACCGTGTTAACGGTTAAACAGACGCGACGAAAGCGTCCATCGTTCAGTCCTCGCAAAACGCGAAAGCCGTTGCTTCCAGAACGGTCTCATTCTGAGACTCCGACAGAGAGAAGCAACAATGATTTTGATGTAAATTCAGTTTACCATACTGACGTCTCATCTCTCGAATTCAACGAGTTCTGCTTCTCACAAGCCAGACATCCCTAGGCACCTTATATAGTAGCGCACTGTTAGGTGGCTAGGCCACACCCTAACACAACGGCACTGGGGACCTCTGACAGCTACAATGACTGGCTGCCCGGAGCCCGTGCGTCGGTGGCTAACCGTCCCCAGCCTCTTCGCCCTCTGGGACGTAGAACTCGGTCCAACAAGACAAGGTTAGTATCCGAATGCTCTCTTTGAATCCAGGGAGACTAAAACTTAGGCTTCTTAGAAGGTCGTTCTCGCAGGTTTTGTTTTGACCTCCCGATCTATTGCGTGGTACATGTAACTAGTTTTGTCCACAGTCTCGAATTTGTTCCTCATGTTTTAGCTTTTCGTTACTTGTACTATGTGAGGAAATATATCAGTTGTGTCACGATGCCAGCCTGCTGATTGATTGATTGATGTATGTATGTATGTATGTATGTATTTAGCGTCGAAGACCGGGCCCGTCCACGCATCCTTGGAACATCGGAAGTGGGAAGACCCTGGCTGGTCCCGAAGCGGGACATACGACGGGCAGATCGGAACTGCCTGTCACCTAGCTAAACTACCATTTGTCATCTAAATACAGGCCACAAGCCGGATGAAGCTATCATACTAGCGTACATGGAATCTATACGCTCCGGCGTTTCCATCCGCACTCTGATTGGTTGTTTATTAAGCACCACCATTCCGGTGTCTTTGAACACAAGGTCAGGTCACCTTTATACTCAACGCAGGTCACATCACCAGCACCACGATAACTATGCAACTGCCGCTAGGATGGTCAATGTCTCCGAAGGCGTTCCTTTTCGGACACAAAATCTTCAAGAAGGAAACCGATATATCAAAAAAGACCAAACCTTATTCCCATGTCCATCCTCCATGAACATAGTCAATTTCTTCGACCTGCCCCCTTGTCACGTGGCCGGATCCACGTGAGCACCGGGTTTACCTCCCGTCCTTCTATTCCTGTATTCTACAAGACATCATCTAGCTAATCATCAATTTCTTCTGTTTCTTGCTTCTTTTCATTGCTCATAATCTGGACAGGCCCAGGCCACTAACAGTGGTAGCACATCCTTGGTTTCAGCAAGATTTTTTCTCTTTTTGTGGTTATCTAGTCCAGGCATCAAGTACTAGGCTTAGCTTGAGCACTTCCCTCACATCCAGAGGATCTTTCCCTTTCCCCTCTTTTCATCCATTCTAGCTCAGAAGTTGAACACTCTTCTCCCCTTTCCCAAGTCATCAAAACATTCTTCTCCTCTTCCATAAGAACACTCTTCTCATCTTCCCTAATTCCTATCACTCTTCCTTGAATCCATTCCACCACTGTGATGGAGGATGTCACTATGACCAGAGCCCTCCCTGAGGATGAGGTTCCTCTTGTGTCTGCTAATCACCACACATTAATCAGGGATGAATCCATACTAGTGGAGATCATGCACTCCACACCTAGCACCACAGGTGTCCTGGCAGAATTCCCCAACAACCCAGCTGACAGCAAGGATGAAACCATTTAGCATCATCAATTTGTCTGCATGCTCCTCACCCAATTATAGCATGTCTAAAAAAAGACTCCTGCCCTAACTGAAGTCATTGAATCTCATATGATAGAACAAGATTATGCCATGGCGCATGCATGTGTCTGGATGGTAACTTGCACTGTCTGGGAACAATTACATGAGCATATAACTATGCACAGTTCTTTAGATGACATGGTTGCCTATGTTCAGGATAACCTTGAAAGATGGGTAGAAGAATTCTGGTGTGGCCCATGCAGATGCTTGGAGGGAAGCCAGCAGCCTGATTTCCCAGCATCAGACCCAAATCCACACATTCAAACCCAGTCCAATCCAACTACCCCAGTGTGTTTAATTTTTCCACAACTGCAGCCTACTTGACCAGGACTGCAACCCAGCCCATTAACAGTGTTAGAGCCAGAGAATGGTCAAGATAGTGGCCAACTTGCACCTAATTGCAGGGGCACCCTCTATGGCCAAGCTCTCAACCAGAGCACCCATTATCATCTACCCAATAGCATTTCTGTAAGATTGAACAACATACTTCAGGCAAGAGCAACCACACATGACTCCTCAGTACCTGCTTCCAACCCAGCATGACACCCAGGCAACAACTGAGGTCAAGGCTGTCCCATCACAGTAGAGGAAGTTCAAGACAGTGAGCAACATGGAGGTTTGTGTCACAACCTGTCCTCGCTCGTTCGTAACCTGCTGTACTAGTTAACTGATCATGAGATACTAGAGCTTACCTGGGACTCCTATACCCAGTGTAACCCTAATGCGATATAGTGTAGACGACAATGTATATTCCTTGTGAATATACCGAAATATGTGGTATGGGTATCTGCCCCCAGTCAGGCCAATGAGAACAATAAACAAGTAATCCTCTGAAAGGTTAATGAAGAGACAAGTAAGGCCAACCGTAGTATGTATACTAGGGTTGTTGGTTGAGTGCAAACAAGTTGGACTAGTCAAAGGTAACCAATGGTTTTAAGACTGTATTGATTGCAAAGAACTAATCTAAGTACATGAATGAGTGTTCCTTATATAGTTCTTCTGAATATATCCTATCATACCCATGGCTCTGTTTGGGTATGAACCCCATCATATTCAATCATGTCTGATCAGATCCCTTGGTCTGTTTGGATCTGATGGCTCATCATGTGATACCTTGCAGTAGTCCCATTTCTTTTCAATATTTTTGTCCAATGACTCTGCTGATCTGTCACATGAGATTGTTGTGACTTGTTCTGTAACATTACTCCCCCTCTTCTGGGCTTTTGTCCTTGAAAGCTATAAGGCTGTGACATCCTAGATAAGTGCCATGTTTTTAATTTTTCTTTTTCTCCTTTTCCCATGTTGACATAATCATGTCCTCAGGCTTCATTAAGAAAAAGTCTCATTCTGCTGTGAAAAAGGAAAATCTTCATCATCACATAGAAGAAGAAGGTTTCATTATGACTCTTCCTTGTGTCTGTTGTACTTGTCTGGGAAAATCTTGCATCAAATCAGAAGATTCAAGTTATTGTAGCAAATGTGTTAAAGCAACAAATTGTTGTTGTGAGATGTCTGAAGTGTCTTTTTCCAATGCTGAGTGGAAATGTCTGGTTTGTGCCCAACAAAAGTTGGAGGATGATGAGGAGTGTGCAAATGAAGAGATGGCCACAATACTAGCCTGTTTAAATCAATATAAAAAGCAAAAGAAGCTCCTTCATCATCGTGCTGGGGATTTCATCACTTGTGATATTGAGGAGATTGAGGAATTGGAAAGATTGGAAGAAAATGAATGTCAGGCTTGTGAAGAGCAAGAAACTCTCTTGAAACAATGAGAGGAGTTGGCTGCTGAAATTCAGCAATTGGCTGCAGTATCAGATGATCCTAATTGGACTCAAATGATGAATTCTCCCTTGTTCTGGAGTGATATTGGTCTTTCCACTGGTGATATTCCTTTACCTTGTTGTGACAACCCACCAAGTGTGCAATAGGTTCCCATGTGTTCTCTGAGGTACTGTAGCCTTTCCATTTGACAAGATAGAATGGTTGTCCACTGATGCATTTATTGTTTAGAATTCATTCCACTTCATATTCATTGTTACTTTTGATTTCAATGTTTTCTGCTATTTGGGCATTCTGCAATGCTAGTTCCAACAACAATATATAGAATACTGGGTGTATGTGTTTCATTGATTCTAGTAGCCTTAGTTGATAATTCACAGGTCCTAATTTTTCTTCAATCCTGAATGGTCCAATTTTTTGATGATTGAGTTTCTGACTTGGTCATTTCATTTTGATGTTTCATTATAATAGGAATACTTTCTCCCCCCTTTTTAAGGTAGGTCCATCCATATGGCCTTTGTTGTAGTAAATTGTGCTTCATAAATTCATAAAATTGATGTCTTTTGATAATTGTTCATGTAAGTTTTTCAGTTTTTTCACTATCTGTTCTGCTGCTTTAGATACAGAATTGCTTTTTTGTGGTTGTCCATATAACAGTGGATGATATCCATAGTTGGTATAAAATGGCATTACTTTGGTTGTCAAGTATTCTGCATTATTGAATATAAACTGTGCCATGGATAAGAATTTATCCCAATCATCCTGTTCATAACTGATATAATGCTGTAGATATTGTTCAATTGTTTGATTCATTCATTTGGTTTGGCTGTTTGCTTGCAGGTGATAAGCCATAGTGAGTTAATGGTCAATTCCCATGAGTTTGGTAAGTGTTTCCCAAAATTTCAACATAAAGAGCTTGTCTCTGTCCAATGTAATCTTTTGTGGCATTCCATGGTTCATGATAATATGCTTTAGAAATATCTGAGCCATGTCTACTGCAGTCATAGTTCCTTTAGATAGTATCAAATGAACATATTTGGTCAACCTATCTGTGATAACTGTAATAGAATCATAATTTTGTGCCAGTGGTAGTTGAGTAATGAAATCAACTGTTATCCACTCCCAAGGATATGTTGGTGTATCTGGTGATTGCATTTTGCTATAGGGTTGGTGTCTTGCTGCTTTGTCTCTGATGCAGGTTTCACAATTTTTGACATAGTGTCAAACATTCCTCATAAGATTCAGAAAATAGTAATTTCTCGCAATTTGTTCAGCCATTTTTTCTATTCCAATATATCCATGTACTGGTGAATCATGATGCATGCTGATAATCTCCTTTCTCATACTCTTAGGTATATAGATGAGGTTATGCATGAAGATGATTCTGTTGTCACTGGTTGTTATCTTGTTGTTATTGATCAATTCTTCTAACATTTCTTAGATTATTTTATCCTTTTTTATTTCTTCAATAATTTTCTTTTCAAGGGCATTGTTTTCAATATGGAATGTTGCTGCTAGGATTTGTTGATTATATCCTATTGATCTGTCTTTGTTTAATCTTAATATTGCTGGATTTAGTGTTCATTCCTTGATTTCATAATCAGATTATCAACTAAGTGCATCTGCTTGTCCATTCTCATTTCCTTTGCAGTGTATGATCCAAAAGTTGTACTGTGATAGTACTTCTGCCCATCTAGCTTGTCTTCACATCAACTCTTTGGTTGTTGTAAAGAAAGTTAGATTCTTGTGATCTATTTTCACAAGTACTGTGTGTTGTGCTCCTTCCAGGTAAACTCTCCATACTTTGAATGCTACCACAATAGCTAGCAGTTCTTTGTCATAGATGTTGTAGTTTACTTCTACTGGAACTAGCTTTCATGAGTGAAAAGCAACTGCTTGTGGCTTTCCATTAACTCCTTGTTATATCATTCTCATTCCAATAGTGTAATCCAATGTGTCTATTTCAATTATTGTTTCTTTTTCTAGGTTGAACTGCACAAGAACTAGTGCAGTGGTGATTTTCTCTTTTGCTTGCTGAAAGGCTTTTTTTTGTTCTGTTCCCCAATGGAACTCTTTTCCTTTTTTCATTATTTCAAATAGTAGTATCATTGTTTTTGAATAATCTTTTATAAATTGTTGATAATAGTTCACAAGTCCTGCAAATTATTGAACTTCTTTGATGCTTTTTGGTATAGGCCAATCAAGTATTGCCTTAACCTTGCTTTTTTCCATTTTGATGCCTTTTATCATGATCCAATGTCCCAAGAACTCAGTTTCTTGAACATGGAATTCACATTTCTTCAGTTTCAATCATAAACTAGCATTTTTTAGTTTCTTCAACACTGCTCTGACATGTTGGATGTGTTCTTCATAGCTGTCTAAAAAGATCAAGATATCATCAAGATAGATAATGACAAAGATATCTAGGTGCTCTCTGAGTGCCTCATTGATATATTGTTGAAACAATGCTGGTGCATTGGTAAGTCCAAATGGCATAACCAAATATTCATAGTGACCATATTTTGTCCAAAAGGCTGTTTTCCATTCCTTGCCTTTGTTGATTCATAGTTGATAATATGCATCCATAATGTTGAGCTTTGTAAACCATTTTGCTCCTCTTATTCAGTCTTGCATTTTGTCAATTTGTGGTAACAGGTGTCAATCCTTAATCATAATTGCATTGAGTGGCTGATAATCCACATATAGCCATAGTCCACTGTCTTTCTTTGGTACAAATAGGACTCCATGTCCTGCTGGTGACTTTGATAATCTGATCATTCCTTTTCATAGTTGTTTGTCAATATATTCTTTTAATGCTTTCAATTCTTTTTCTGACATAGTGTATATTTTCTTGCATGCTGGTTCCTTCCCTTCCATTAGGGGTATTTTGTGGTTGTGTGGTCCATATTCTGGTAGTTTGATTTGCTCTGGCTGTTTGAACAAGTGTTGAAACTCTTCATATTCCATTGGTATGGTCAATTGTTCTGTTGCTGCTAGATCCTTATAATCCACTAGCTCCCATGAGTCTAGGTCATGATCTGCTAATCCATTTCATGAATGATATCCCTCACTGTATAGACTCTTGGGTATATCTTCAATGGTCAAGTACATCTAGTACTTTTCATCAGTGTTGGGTGCCCATCCTGCTAATCCTGCTAGCCAATGTTGTTCTGAGGCCCTGGTGGCTGCCAATATAATATTTGTTGCTGTATTGCTTGTCTTGTGGCACTTCAGATCACATCCAGTATAGTCTTTCTTAGACTTTCTCTTTGATCCACCTCTAGATCACTTCACATATCTACCAGCTCTATTGTCTGTAGATCATGGGAAGGTGTCAAGCTCCTGCCTTGACCCTGTTGTTTGTTGTCATGGGCATTTGCATTCATTGAATGTTATTTCTCTGGTTTTCTAATTAATCATTGGATTGTGATTCCTGAGCCATGGAATCCCCAATACCACATCATATTGTCCCAGTGGTGTCACATCAAAATTAATGCTTTCTAAGTGACCCATCACAGCCATAGGGACAAATCCCAATTCATCCATTAGGTGACCTCCCAAGTCTTCACCATTCAGACCTGAAATAGGCTCTGGCATAGCCTTCTTGATTCCTAGAATCTTCAATTGCTCCTTGAAGGTTGGATTCATATAATTTCCAGTGGCACCTGAATCAATCATCACTTTGGCTGATTGACTTAGGCTCTATATAAGGATGCTTGTTCATGTACTTAGATAGTTCTTTGCAATCAATAAAAGTCTTTAACCATTGGCTACCTTTGACTAGTTTGACTTGTTTGCACTTAACCAACAGCTCTGGTATATGTACCACAGTTGGCCTTACTTGTCTCTTTGTTAACCTTTCAGAGAATTACTTGTTTATTGTTACTATTGGCCTGACTGGGGGCAGATACCCATACTATGCATATCAGTATACTAGAAAGAAGTATACGTCGTTGCACACTATATTGGATTAGGGTTACACTGGGTATAGGAGTCCCAGGTAAGCTCTAGTATCTTGTGATCAGTTAACTAGTACAGCAGGTTACGATACGAGAGAGTACAGGTTGTGACACTCACCCCAATCAATCACACCTTCCAAGGAATAGTCTAGAAAATACAGCAGCAAACCAAGTTGAATCTACAAGATAACAGCTACCACTCCTTTACACTGCAGGACAGTCTCCTCTACAACACACACCATGATAATAATAGACTTTGTCTTCCCCTTGAAGTGAGCAGCAAGGTATTCAAGATAGTGCATGATGCCCTTGGACACTCTGGCTTCCACCAAGCATATAAGAAGCTCACTGACTCCTTCTATATGCCACACACCAAGGCTGAACTTGCCAAGTACATCAATGCATGCCCTGGCTGTCACAGTGCAAAGAAACAAAACTATAAGCCTTGGGGACAATTACAACCCATCCTAGTGGCAGATGCACCTCTTAAGGTATGGTGCATGGACTTTGTCATGGGTCTTCTAGAAAGTGCATTCTTTAACTCCTTACTGGTGGTGATGGACCAATTCATAAGATTCATCTATTGTATCCCAGGCAAGGAGAACTAGACTGCAATAGAATGGGCAGCAGCCATATGGAGTATAGTTGTCAAGGATTGGAATCTTCTAGAGGTGGTAATCAGCAACCAAGACCCCAAGTTTATGGGATATTTCTGGTCATTCTTGATGAAACATTTGTATATCCAAATGAGGATTACTACAGCCTATCATCCTAGTGCTGATGGCCAATCTGAACAGTCAAATAATCTGGTGGAAATGACACTCCAGTGTTTGCTGATTGGATGTTATGAAGCAGATTGGGCAAATATCCTCTTGGAAGTGGAACATAACCTGAACTGTCTCAGGAGTGCCTCAACAGACCATTCTTCATTTAAGTTAATGTATGGAGTAACCCCAAGGCTATAACCAAGTTCAAATAACAACCCTTTCCTGCTAGACTGGAATACTATCCACACCACTGTGCTTGATGCTATAGATCTAGCTCAAACCTAAATGGCAATACATTATGACCAAAAACACCAACCATCTAAGCTTGAAACTCATGCCTACATTCAACTAGTCTGTGACACAGACACAGGTTACCATGTTCTGAATGCTTCAAAGCTTTCACCTGTTGTACTTGAGCCATTCCCAATTTGGTGTAAAGTCTTAAATATTGCCTATGAGCTTGATCTACTGCTGCAGATGCATATCCATCTGGTCATATCAGTTGCTCATCTTAAGCCATGCCTGGCTGACAATTGGGAGAGACAGTTGCCAGAGGACATCCCACTAGTTATTGTGGATGGCATTGCCCAGTATGAGATTGAACATATATTAGAGTAAAAAGCAGGTTACTGTCTAGTCAAGTGGTGACAACACAATGAGTCAACCTGGGAGCCAATTGCCAACCTCTGACAAGATGCTCCAGAATTACTTCACATCTTTCAAGCCAGGCTAGAGTGTCACCAGCCACC